>JAUCBJ010005015.1:0-49691 GCA_032718475.1 Nemertoderma westbladi | reverse complement strand
AGTGGCAAGAGGGGGGGCAGAGAATGTCCCACAAGCGTCGGCAGATAATGCGCGGGCCGAGATAGGTAAACCGCAACACCCGGCGATGGAGAGTAGTAGGGGGATTGCGAGTATCCCCAGCGGCGTGCGATCAAGCAGAGAGAAGCAGGTTGATGTCGCGAGGGCGGACGGAGCGTCGAGCCCGATCAGAAGAGGGAAGAAGAACAGTGGAGTTTAACCGGGAGGTCGACGAGAGATCTCACGAGCGGGAATACTGCACTGAAAGGAGAAGAAGAGAAGACGGTAGGAGAAGTATCGCCGCGAACGATAGGAGAGCGAGGACGGATAGCGAGCCGTCGGTAGTCGAGATGGAAAGAGAGTGTCGGTTGGGTCGAACTTCAGGAGATTGCCATTGTCCCGAAGAGACGCGACCCGACGAGGCGCACTACGCGTCGAGAGAGGGGTACATGATGTACCGGTACAAAGATGAGAGCAGTAGAGGGGTTCGAAGAGAAACTTTCCGACGGGATATACCTACCGATCGAGAATACGGTAGCCGCGGGGAGGATTATTCGAGAAGAATAAACTTCGATCCCGAGCAACACATACAGACTGTAGGACATACTGTAGGCCTTACTGCACATACTATAGGCCAAGCTGACAGAGGCAGTGTAAACGATAGGATAGCGCAAATTACGGGATTAAACCCGGAAGTCGCGGAGTACATACCGGCAAGTAGGCCAGAAGCTGATAGGCCTATACCGGTACCAATGCAGCAGTATGACTACAGCATGAAAGGATATAACATATACCCAGGGGAGGGGGGAATTATTGCGGATAGGTGCATGGGCCCCAATATATTAACATCAACCCCAGTACCAAACATACCGGTGGGGGGGGGGGGGGGGGGGGGGACAGGGTGACATTCCCCCATCACAATATCAGCAATATACCCCAATAGGAGCAAGAACAATGAACCCCTTGGATGGAAATAGGTCATGCGACACGGAAATATGGAGGGGGCTGCTACCCCCAATGATATACCCAAGCCAGAGAAAGGCAGGAAATAGGACGGACGGACCGCACCCAACAGGAGAAACTACACAACATCCATCGAACCCATTGGAAGCGCAGGCGATGGGGATGGCCACGTTAATCAATGCGTTAAAAACTAGGATCGAGTTACCACCCGTGGAACCATTCAAATTCGATGGGAGTAGGCCGGAAGAATATCTACAGTTTTGACGCATGTATAGTAACAAAATACTAACGAAGAACTTGACGCAGGCGGAGTGCCTAAAGTATCTGCAAGTATACACAGGGGGCCCAGCATACGACATCGTGATGCAATACCAGGGTATAGAAGGCGGCTTCACGACGGCATGGCGGGCACTGGACAGGGAATACGGGCACCCAGCTAAGATCATCAGGCAAACCCTGAGAGGCATAACAACGGGTGGCCTACAGGATAATCCCGTTAGCATTAAGACGTTCGCTAACAAAGTCGAAAAGGCGCTGATTGTGCTAAGGACGCTAGACACACCATACGAGCTCAACGCATCCAACAACATCACCACGATAGCGCAGGCACTGCCGATCTGGCTGCGCAACAAGTGGAGAAAAATCGTTTTCTCCACTCGAGATAGAAAGGGTGCGGAACCGGGTTTAGACGAAATGTCGAGCTTCTTAAACTACGAATGTGACGGGATCCAGGAAGGATCCCGGTTTATCCGGTTTATTAATTCACGCGTCCCCGCCGTGTGTGAAGAGTAAAGGAGTTTGCGTTGTTTGTCGTGTATAATGTTTGGGCATAAAGATATAGATATAGATATAGATAATACGTTGTTGTACACAGAAGGCGGGTGATGGTAATTAAAGTCCTGGTACTTCCCTAGCTAAACTAACTAACCTAACTAGCACCAATATGATACTGAGATAACTGAATGAGATGATTACTGCCAACTGATTATATTGCACGGGTGGCCTTGTTACTGTACTCAGCCGGTGCCTTTCCCCCCTCTGATTGGTTAATACCCTTGTTGGCGCCTTTTGGAGTGTTCCCGTTCACTCCACCTATTCCCTCTGTGTCAGGGGGGTAACCCCTGACCCTCATTGTGTGTTCTCCTTTCCCACTTTGTTGGGGAGACACGAGTGGGTGATTGCCCAATCTCGTGGCCCCCAATATTGCTTATCGGCTCAACTTTATGGGGTGTTAGCGGGATTGAATAAGCTAACACTCCCCCCCATGCTATCTTCCCGGTGAGAAGATAGCATCCACCTTAAAGTGCGCTACAATCCCGCTGGATCCCGATCTAGTATCGGGTGTGGGGTGGGTTATTTTTTCTCGGAGGCGGCTTTCCAGGCCGCTCCCTATGGGCATGATAACGCTACCCTGTTCGCCTGGCGTCCCATGTTGGGCCGATCGTGTACTCCTCTCACACGATTTTTGTTTCCCCAACACTTTCGCCCTGACTCTACTCTTCTCTCATACAGACTCTCCTCTCTTCCGCTCTAACTCTCGGACTTCCCTGTCCCTCACTCAGTTTCTTATTCCTCCCCCCCCCCACACTAGAATTGCGCCCACAGTTTCTCTACACTCCACGCTCCATTACTCACCCTCTCACTTCTGACAAATCTCACCCCCCTTTCGTGCCGTCGCACTCAAGAAGTATGATGTCGTTAGCGTCTCGTCCGTAACCCTAGTCAATTAGTCTCCAGTCCCAGTAGCTAATTGGAAAAAGGTTGTACTTGACTACGGTACATACTGTATAATATATACGAATTATTATAATTATTATTAGAATTATATGTATTATATTATATGCTCGTCTATGTAACGCGCTTCACTCCTACTACCCACTACTCTCTGTCCGCCTTTCTCGCCTGGCGACTTCTTCCAGTCGCTTCCCCTCCAGTCTATCCGCTTCCAACTCTTCCCATGTGATGTCTATCCAGACCCCCAAAGGCCATCTTGAAGGCTCTTCTGTAGTTCAGAGGTGATTCTAATATCCTTAATTTTTATTTTTAGATTTTGTGCTACTAACCCTACCTACCTTTCTGGCTACTCTGTGGGCCTGTGCAGTACAGCAGTATATGTCGCGTGGCCTACACGATCTATCCAACTGTACTCATATGCCCCCCTCTCGCTACTAACTGCTAACTAATATCTATATCATATATACCCTTCTACCTCTATCTCTTACTAACTAGTACTACGTACTTTTTTACTAACTCTTACTCTCTCTCTCTAACTAACGGTACTACGTACCCTCTAACTCTTACTCTCTCTCTCTAACTACCGGTACTGCGTACCCTCTAACTCTTACTCTCCCTCTAACTAACGGTACTGCGTACCCTCTAACTCTTACTCTCTTTCTAACTAACGGTACTAGGTACCCTCTAACTCTTACTCTCTTTCTAACTAGCTAGTGGTACTACGTACCCTCTAACTAACTAACTGACCAACTCTACTAACTAACGGTACTACGTACCCTCTAACTACTCTAGCTAACTAGCTAGCGGTACTACGTACCCTCTAACTAACTAACTGACTAACTCTTGCTAACTAACGGTACTACGTACCCTCTAACTACTCTAGCTAACTAGCTAGCGGTACTACGTACCCTCTAACTAACTAACTAACTGACTAACTCTTACTGACTAACGGTACTACGTACTTCCTAACTAACTGACTGACCAACTCTTACTATTTTTATTTATTTTATTATTTTGTGTGGGAAGGGCGTCTTGCCCTCAATCCCACCCCCCTCAGTCCAAAACTTGGATGACTAAACACTTCTCACCCCTATACTCTACACTCTACGTTTAAGGTGCTCCTTCTAATAGACAGCATTTCCCTATGGCTCTCCTGTAGGTTTTTCTGTCTTTCGCACCTATCTTTCCACCTATCCGCACTTCTACCGATCGGACTCTTCCGTCCTCATTGGAGTACGTGCCTACCACTCTCGCCAACCGCCACTGGTTGTTGATGATAGTATCATCCGTGACGATTACGAGATCTCCCTTTCTTAACTCCCTACTCGACTTTCTCCACTTGCTTCGTTTGTGAAGCGTGGGTAGGTACTCCTCAACCCACCTTCTCCAATACTCTGCGCTTATTGCTTTAGCGACTTTCCAACTCTGGCGGGAGTGTATGTCATCTGGGTCTACACCCCGCATATCGATGGTCGCTGGCCTCTCCATTAGGAAATGGCTGGGCGTCAGCACATCTAGTGACTCAGGGTCATCATTCTCCGGATATAGCGGTCTGCTATTAATGATACCCTCACACTTTGCAAGTACTGTTCTCAAGACGTCTTCCGTGACCATGTGGGTGTTCATTAACTTTGTCATTAGACGCTTCGAACTGCCCACCAGTCTCTCGACGCATCCTAGTGTATGTGGTGCATACGGCGTCCTTCTCTCCCACTCTACTTGTCGTCGCCTTATGGCTGCCCTGACTTCCTCCCCTTCCAAGATGTCCAGTCCAAGGCCTCTGCCATCTCGTTCTCTGCCCCCACAAAGTTGGTTCCGCTGTTGGAGTACATTACTTCGATCGTCCCACCTTTGCGGTCTCTGAACCTTTCTAATGCATTTATAAATGCTGATGCGGTTGCATCTTGGGCGAGTTCGATCCCTACCGCCCGCGTGTTGTTACATACGAAGATAATACCGTAGCGTTTCTCCGTGTGCCGCATCACCTTGATCTTTATCGGCCCGAACATGTCCACACCGCAATGCGTAAATGGCGGGTCGTGCTGTCTTACTCTACTCGCCGGTAGTGGTGCCATCTCTTGTATGGCTCGCTCCTTCTTTGCTCGTCTGCAGGTCTGGCACTGCCCCACTACCGCTTTTACCTTCTTCCTCAGCTGTTTAACCCAATAGGTCCTCCGTATCTCCGTAAGGGTTCGGTTGGTGCCCCCGTGCAATATCGACTTGTGGGAGTCCCAGATAATCTGGTGGACTATCGGCGATCCTGTGGGAATGATGATGGGTTTTGGTGGTACCACGATGCTGTTGTTGTATCCCACCCTAGAGTTCATTACTAGAATCCCGTTATCGTTAAGTTGTGGTGACAGTGTGATCAGCTCGCTGTCTCGTCAAAGATGCTGTTTCCTACCGATGCGTTCCACCTTGTCGCCATAGTTTTTTCGTTGTTCATAGCGGATGACTGCTCTGGCTGCTCCTTCCAGATTTATGGTTGTCCTGATCTTCTTGCCTTTGCTAACTCCCGCGAGGAAATTCCCAAAGGCTCTCCAGTACGCCACTAATTTCTTGGTTTTGTACCAACTAGAGCTGTAACTGAGGAGTTTATCCGTTGGGTTATTTCACAGTTCTTCTGGTTTGGGTCGCACGTCCCTTATCTCCCTCACCATCTGGGAGTATATCTCTTCTCCCTCTGAATCTCCCTCTTCTCCCTCTGATACTACTTCTCCCGAGCCCGGGTCCACCTTTCTCATCAACGGCCAGGCCTCTTTGTCGCTCAGAAACTGTGGCCCGTGTTGCCACAATGCTTCCTTCTTTAAGAAAGTGTGGCGTGCCACGCCCCTCGATAACAAGTCCGCTGGGTTCTCATCCGTAGGGCAGTAGTGCCACCTTTCTAGCTCTGTCGTCGCCCTTATTTTGTCCACCCTATTTGCGACGAATATAGGGTATCGCGTTTTCTCGTTATGTAGCCAGCCGAGCACTAACATGGAGTCCGTCCAGTAGTATGTCTCCACTATGTTGGGAATAGCCTCCATTATGTAGGCTGTGGCCCTAACTCCTAATCTCGCAGCTGTCAACTCTAGTTTGGGAACCGATGCCGAATCTGATGGCGTTGACTTCGCCTTGCTGAAGGCAAGTCTGGGCTTGTGAGACCCCTCTTGTTGTACTAAGTAGAGTGCCGCTCCGTATGCCTCTAGTGACGCATCGGAGAACATGTGCACATCCAGGTTCGTCATGTCCCCATCCGGGAAATACACTCGTGGCATGCTGTATGTTCCCATCTGCTCCAAGCCTTCTGTCCACTTACACCACTGTTTCTTAATCTCTTCCGGGACCTCTGCGTCCCACTCGTCCTTTAGTTTGTATACTCTCTTGAGTATCTGTTTTCCCGTGACTAGTAATGGGGATGCTAGGCCTAGGGGATTGTATATCCTTGCTATGTACGACACATAGCCCCTCTTTGTGTGGATGTCTGCACCCTCCTGGCTTAACTGGTACTTCAGTTCATCTGTCTCTTTATCCTACACGATTCCCAGTGCCTTCTGTTGAGACTCTGTTCTCTTATTCGCCATGTCCTGCCCTTTGGCTGTCGTGGGATTATCCATGGTCGATTCTGGTCTCTCGTCCTCTATCGCTCTGATAAATTCTTGCGAACTGGATTGGAATTTTGTTAGGTTAAAGCCGGATCCTTTTAGGATGTCGCGAACCTCGCGCCCTGTGTCCAGTATCTCTTTAACCGTATTTCCAGACTCCATTCCGTTGTCTACGTAGAAGCTGCGTCGAATCATGTCGACGGCCCTAGTGCTGTATCTATCCTCCTTCCCTTTCACTGTTTCTCTTACCGCCATAGTCGTCGTGAAGGAAGACGACTTGGCCCCCATGTTCTGTACTATCATCTTGTACATCGGTATAATCGACGGTTCTTCGTTGCCGTTGTACCACAAGAAGCGTTGACTATCGCTATCTTCTTCCGTTACACGGACTTGGTTGAACATGCCCTCTATATCACAGGTGAAGGCGTGTTTCCCATTCCTGAATCTAAGTAGGACCTCAATCCCCGAGTTGTAGATATTCCCTCCAGCAGATAGTTGTTTAGGCATTTTCCGTTGGTTTTTGCCAACGCATCCACTACCATCCGCAGTTTACCTTTCTTTGGATCTAAAGCCACGTGGAGTGGCAGGTAATATGTCCTGTCCGTGTTTGGTTCGTCAACCGGTAACTCCACAGCCCATCCTTTCTCGACGTACTTCTTAATCGTTCTGTGGATGTACTCATTCTTCTCGGGGCTCCGTTTTAGTGTCTGCTTCAACTTACGAAGCCTCGTAAGTACCATCCCTTTATTATCGGATAACGGTAGCTTCGGTAGCTTCCATACCATTCCTATGGTATACCGCCCCTGATCGCATGTTGAGCCTGTTTGTCCTCCACCGAGGTCCCGACCCCGGTCTCCTTTAATCCCTCAAAATCTTGTTTGAGCAGTCTTTTAAGCTGCTCCTCTGCTCTCTCATCACCCATTTCCTGCATAGTTCCCGCGAACATGCATCCTGATGTCTCCGACATCCTAAATGGTATCTTGCTCTTGATTGGGCCACTCAGTGTCCACCCGAATGGTGTCAGTATTGCCACTGGGTCACACTCCCTGTCTTCGCCGAAGACTGTTTGCATTCTTTCGTGGGCCGTCGGGCAGTCCATTCCTACTATTATGGATACCTTCCTGACGTCCACCTCCGGGATTGAAAAGTCAATGCTGTCCAGGAATTTATATTGCTCGACCTCGATGTTGGTTGGCCGCCTGGCATTGATATTAATTGACTCTATCACTTAGATGGGGTTGATGGTTGCCCCGTAGTCACAGCCCGGTGCCACCGCTGCAATCGCGCACCGTCCGGTTCTCATCTCTAGGACCTCGTCTTTGCTAGAGATTGTCGTTACCGCCATTCTACTTGGCCTCGTTCTCAATCCTATTTCTTCGGCCACCCAATCTTCAACTAATGTGAAGGCAGCTCCACTATCGACCAGCATCAGTGTGGTCACTGATCGATTGCCTTCTCCGATCACTCGCACTGGTACTACCCCAAGTAGCACCGTTTCTCTTTTCTTCGCCCCTATTGTGCTCGTTGCCATCGTTTGGCCTTTGTTTTGACCGAACTTGATCGGGGTCTCCTTGCATTGTCTAGCTCTATGTCCACTCATCACACATCGCGAGCAGATCTCATTTCTCGCCGCGTATTCTACCTGATCTTCCCTGGGTAGTGCTTGCCAGTAGCTGCAATTCATGGCTTGATGATGTGCATTTGTATGTAACTGGCATTTACTCGTTGGGTTGAAGCCGTCCTTGTACAGTGCATCGCGTATCGCAGTTGCATTTGTACTAAAGTCCCTACTATTCTTATTGTTTGGGTTCGGCCTACTGGATGTACTGGGGTTATATTTATTTGTGTTGTTATTTTTCCCCTGTCCGGTCTTACCCTCGGCTACTTGTGGACTGGCAGTCCCCTGCGTCGCTGCGTATGGCAGTGATTGCCTGAGCTTCGGCAATGCGTCTGATGTGTTGTGTTCTGGTTTCGGTCTATGGTAATCCGTCTTTGGTCCCTTTCCCAGGCTATCATCGCTATAGACTGGGTCGATTATTAATTCAGCTTCGTAGCTTAAGAAGCTCGACATTTCTTCTAGACCCGGTTCCGCACCCTTTCTATCTCGAGTGGAAAAAGCGACTTTCCTCCACTTATTGCGCAGCCAGATCGGCAGTGCCTGCGCTATCGTGGTGATGTTGTTGGACGCGTTGAGCTCGTATGGTGCGTCTAGCGTCTTTAGTACAATCAGCGCCTTTTCAACTTTGTTAGCAAACGTCTTAATGCTAACGGGATTATCCTGTAGGACACCCGTTGTTATGCCTCTCTGGGTTTGCCTGATGATCTTAGCTGGGTGCCCGTATTCCCTATCCAGTGCCCACCATGCCGTCGTGAAGCCGCCTTCTATACCCTGGTATTGCCTCACGATGTCGTATGCTGGGCCTCCTGTGTATACTTGCAGATACTTTAGGCACTCCGCCTGCGTCAAGTTCTTTGTTAGTATTTTGTTACTATACATGCGCCGAAACTGTAGATATTCTTCCAGCCTACTCCCATCGAATTTGAATGGTTCCACGGGTGGTAACTCGATCCTGGTTTTTAACGCATCAATTAACGTGGCCATCCCCGCCGCCTGCGCCTCCAATGGGTTCGATGGATGTTGCATAGTTTCTCTTGTTAGGTGCGGTCCGTCCGTCCTATTTCCTGTCTTTCTCTGGCTTGGGTATATCATTGGGGGTAGCGGCCCCCTCCATATTTCTTTGTCGCATGACATATTCTCATTATTGTGATGGGGGAATGTCACCCTGTCCCCCCCCCCCACCGGTATGATTGGTAGTGGGGTTGATGTTAATATATTGGGGCCCATGCACCTATCCGCAATAATTCCCCCCTCCCCTGGGTATATGTTATATCCTTTGGTGCTGTAGTCATACTGCTGCACTGGTACCGTTATAGGCCTATCAGCTTCTGGCCTACCTACCGGAATGTATTCCGCAACTTCTGGGTTTAATCCCGTCGTCCGCGCTATCCTATCGCCTACATTACCTCTGTCAGCATGGCCTATGGTATGTGCAATAAGGCCTACAGAATGTCCTACAGTCTGTATGTGTTGCTCGGGATCGAAGTTTATTCTTCTCGAATAATCCTCCCCGCGGCTACCGTATTCTTGATCGGCAGGTGTATCCCATCGGAAAGATTCTCTTCAACCCCCTCTACTGCTCTCATCTTCGTACCGGTACATCATGTACCCCTCTCTCGATGTGTGGTGCGCCTCGTCGGGCCACGTCTCTCCGGGACGACGGCAATCTCCCAAAGTTTGACCACACCGACTCTCTCCTTCCATCTCAACTACCGACGGCTCGCTATCCGTCCTCGCTCTTCTATCGTTTGCGGCGATACTTCTCCTTCTGTCTTCTCTTCTTCTCCTTTCAGTGCAGTATTCCCGCTCGTGAGATCTCTCGTCGACCTCCCGGTTAAACTCCACTGTTCTTCTTCCCTCTTCTGATTGGGCTCGACGCTTCGTCCGCCCTCTCGCGACGTCGACCTGCCTCTCTCTGCTCGATCGCACGCCGCTGGGGATACTCGCAATCCCCCTATTACTCTCCGTCGCCGGGTGTTGCGGTTTACCTATTTCGGCCTGAGCATTATCCGCCGACGCCTGTGGGACACTCTCTGTCCCCCCTCTCTCGCTACTAATCCCTCGCGGTGGGGTGCCCGTAGCCCCCCCCCCCCCCACCCGCCACTTCCAACTTCACTACCTCTTACTACACTTCTACACCCCTCTTGTGGGGCATTCTCTGCCCCCCCTCTCTCGCCGCTAATCTTATGTGGTGGGGCGCCCATATCCCCCCCCCCCCCCCTCCCACTCGCCACATCTAACTTCACTATCTCTTACTCCACTTCTACACCCCTCTCTAGTCAACACAATGTTTCTGCTGCGGCTGGGTCCACTTACCCCCGCCTCTCTCTCTACTACTCTCTGGCCTACCAGGCCCACCTCGGGTTGGCTCAACCCTGCCGCTTCCGGCCTACTAGCTACGTGGCCTACCAGGCCCACCTCGGGTTGGCTCAACCCCGCCACTTCCGGCCTACTGACTACGTGGCCTACCAGGCCATCACCCGCCGGGCTACGTACGTCCGACGCGTTCACATTAATAGCACCACTGTAATTATCTCCTAGTTCACCCAAATTATTTTGTGCACCAAAGTTAGAAACATTATCTTGCGTGATAACATTATTTGAATTAATTTGTAAATTCGAATTCGGCGGATTATTATTTAAATTATTTGGATTATTTTGTAAATTCGAATTCGGATTATTGTTTAAATTGTTTGGATTATTTTGTAAATTTGAATTCGGATTATTATTTAAATTATTTGGATTATTCTGCGTAACTACATTATTAGAATTATTTTGCACATTAATATTAGAATCGTTCGGATTTAAATTTAAATTATTATTATTAGGTAAAGTATTTCCTGCAATAAAGATTTGGTTAGAGTCATTCAATACAGTATTATTAATATTAATGTCATCTACCGTAATATTATTATTACCCCCCCCCCCCCCCCCCCGCCCGTATTGTCACACCAGTTCTCGGGTCTGTCGTTGTGCGGTCCCTGTAAGTGGGGTATTAATAAACGTATCCACGGCTCTTGGTCCCTCGAAAATATTCGAGCCGGCCCCGCTCTCAGACGCCCCTACCCGCACCAGTCCCAGTTCGCACGTGTGTCTAGCTTTGTACCCTATAAGCTCATCTCGGCGTTTTCCCAATTCTCTTCGCTCATGCTCCTCTCTTGCCACGCTCTCCCGACACTCCTGCGCGCTCTGGTCGGCCAACTCTGCCACTCTCCTAGCTCCCTCCCTTCGCCTCACCTCACGCTCCTTGCGTTCCTTTTATTCTCTCGCCTCACGCTCCTTACGTTCTGCCTCACGCCCTAGCGTTCCGCCTCACGCTCTTTGCGTTCCCCCTCACGCTCTTTGCGTTCCTTTTCCTCTCTCGCCTCACGCTCCTTACGTTCCGCCACACGCTCCTCTTGTTCCTTCCTCTCTATTTCCTCACACTCCCTAAGGCTTCTCGCGGCCCTTTCGGCCCTCTCTCCTGTCTCTCTAATCAGCACCATTTCCCTCTCTAGCAGTATTCTCCCCTCCTCTAACCGTCTTTCTACTTCCCTATGGCCTTGCTCTATCAGGTCCCAATAGTACGTGGCGTTTATCTCTCTCACCCGTCTTCCTTTCACGGAGGATGTAGCAGACTTATCGGTTATGAGGATTCCCTCCGCCTTCCTGATCTACTAACTTTCCCCCTCCTCCCGGAACTCCCTCCGACCGACAAGACCGAATCCTCGGGGTCAACCTCGGATTTGCCCTCCTCAGGTCTCCTCCAACCCACGAATTTAATACCCTGGGCATCGACTAAGTATGGCCCTATGTACACTGCACCAGGCTCCATACCCCTACACTGCCATAGGTTACACAGTTCCTTGGCAACCCCTCTCGCTCTCTCCTTGGCCATTTCTCTCTGTCCGAATCGCATTAAATAGTTAAAATGTCTATTCGACTCACCTAGTCCTTTCTTTAACTTTACCTCGTCTATCCTCGCCCCCTCTTTGGCCTCCTTTAATAGTCTCTGGGTCGCGTTGTAGGCCCGTCAAAGTCGCTCAGAAACCCCGACGTCCTCGTCGCCAACCTCTCCTCCTTCTCTCCGGGTCCGACGTCGTACTGGCGGCCCCACCGTTGCCGTTCCGGTGGGACGTCCATCACCCTCGGCCTGTGGCGGGCCGGCGACATCGGCACGTTGATTGTCGTCGTGTGTCGACTCGTCTCTTTCTCCTTCCAATTCGCCCTCTCGATCTTCCGACTCGACTCCCCCTCCTCTCGACTCAACTTCTGACTCCAGACGGCCCCCCTCATCCTGAACTTCCGGATCACCCGTTTCCGATGGGTCCGGCGTCATGGGCCTATACCGTCTGGTTGCGGCCTCGCGGATCGTTAGTTCTTCGTCCGGGGTCCGCGTCGGTGTCGTCTCTCCTGACTGACTCATCTCCTTTAACTTTAGATTGGTGGCTGATAGTCACTGGTAGCTAACTAGGGCGGCAGCTCTGTTTCGATTACTGTAGTAGCCGCTTGGGTTTAGTTAACTGTCTAGGGTAGCAGCTCCGATTTAATTACTGTGACGGGATCCAGGAAGGATTCAGGTTTATCCGGTTTATTAATTCACGCGTCCCCGCCGTGTGTGAAGAGTAAAGGAGTTTGCGTTGTTTGTCGTGTATAATGTTTGGGCATAAAGATATAGATATAGATATAGATAATACGTTGTTGTACACGGAAGGCGGGTGATGGTAATTAAAGTCCCGGTACTTCCCTAGCTAAACTAACTAACCTAACTAGCACCAATATGATACTGAGATAACTGAATGAGATGATTACTGCCAACTGATTATATTGCACGGGTGGCCTTGTTACTGTACTCAGCCGGTGCCTTTCCCCCCTCTGATTGGTTGATACCCTTGTTAGCGCCTTTTGGAGTGTTCCCGTTCACTCCACCTATTCCCTCTGTGTCAGGGGGGTAACCCCTGACCCTCATTGTGTGTTCTCCTTTCCCACTTTGTTGGGGAGACACGAGTGGGTGATTGCCCAATCTTGTGGCCCCCAATATGGCTTATCGGCTCAACTTTATGGGGTGTTAGCGGGATTGAATAAGCTAACAACGAAGCTGAACTAATAACCGACCCAGTCTATAGCGAAGATAGCCTGAGAAAGGGATCAAAGACGGATTACCATAGACCGAAACCAGAGCACAACACGTCAAACGCATTACCAAAGCTCAGGCAATCATTGCCATATGCAGCGACGCGGGGGACTGCAAGTCCACAGGTAGCCGGGGGTAAAACCACATCATGGAGCGGACAGGGGAAAAATAACAACACGAATAAACATAACCCCAGTACGCCCAGTAGGCCAAACCCAAACAATAAAAACAGTAGGGACTTTAGTACAAATGCAACTGCGATACGCGATGCGCTGTACAAGGACGGCTTCGACCCAAAGAGTAAATGCCAGCTACATACAAATGCACATCATCAAACCATGAATTGCAGCTACTGGCAAGCGTTACCCAGGGAAGATCAGGTAGAATACGCGGCGAAAAATGAGATCTGCTCGTGATGTGTGATGAGTGGACATAGAGCTAGGTAATGCAAGGAGACCCCGATCAAGTTCGGTCAAAACAAAGGCCAAATGATGGCAACAAGCACAATAGGGGCAAAGAAAAGAGGAACGGTGCTACTCGGGGTAGTACCAGTGCGAGTAATTGGAGAAGGCAATCGATCGGTAACCACTCTGATGCTGGTTGATAGTGGAGCTGCCTTCACATTAGTTGAGGATTGGGTGGCCGAAGAAATAGGATTGAGAACGAGGCCAAGCAGAATGGCGGTAACAACAATCTCTAGCAAAGACGAGGTCCTAGAGATGAGGACCGGACGGTGCGCAATTGCAGCGGTGGCACCGGGATGTGACTACGGGGCAACCATCGACCCCATCCAAGTGATAGAGTCAATTAATATCAATGCCAGGTGGCCAACCAACATCGAGGTCGAGCAATATAAATTCCTGGACAGCATGGACTTCTCAATCCCGGAGGTGGACGTCAGGAAGGTATCCATCATAGTAGGAATGGACTGCCCGACGGCCCACGAAAGAATGCAAACGGTCTTCGGCGAAGACAGGGAGTGTGACCCAGTGGCGATACTGACACCATTCGGGTGGACACTGAGCGGCCCAATCAAGAGCAAGATACCATTTAGGATGTCGGAGACATCAGGATGCATGTTCGCAGGAACTATGCAGGAAATGGGTGATGAGAGAGCAGAGGAGCAGCTTAAAAGACTGCTCAAACAAGACTTTGAAGGATTAAAGGAAACCGGGGTCGGGACCTCGGTGGAGGACAAACAGGCTCAACAGAGCGTAGAGGAGTCCATGACATGCGATGAGGGGCGGTATACCATAGGAATGGTATGGAAGATACCAAAGCTACCGTTACCCGATAATAGAGGGATGGTACTCACGAGGCTCCGCAAGCTGAAGCAGACACTAAAACGGAGCCCCGAGAAGAATGAGTACATCCACAGAACGATTAAGAAGTACATCGAGAAAGGATGGGCCGTGGAGTTACCGGTTGACGAACCGAACACGGACAGGACATATCACCTGCCACTCCACGTGGCTTTAGATCCAAAGAAAGGTAAACTGCGGATGGTAGTGGATGCGTCGGAAAAAACCAACGGAAAATGCCTAAACGACTATCTGCTGGAGGGTCTCAATATCTACAACTCAGGGATTGAGGTCCTACTTAGATTCAGGAATGGGAAACACGCCTTCACCTGTGATATAGAGGGCATGTTTAACCAAGTCCGTGTAACGGAAGAAGATAGCGATAGTCGACGCTTCTTATGGTACAACGGCGACGAAGAACCGTTGATCATACCGACGTACAAGATGATAGTACAGAACATGGGGGCCAAGTTGTCTTCCTTCACGACAACTATGGCAGTAAGAGACACAGTGAAAGGGAAGGAGGATAGATACAGCACTAGGGCCGTTGATATGATTTGACGCGGCTTCTACGTAGACGACGGAATGGAGTCTGGCAATACGGTTGAAGAGATACTGGACACAGGGCGCAAGGTTTGCGACATCCTAAAAGGATCCGGCTTTAACCTAACCAAATTCCAATCCAGTAAGCAACCGAGGGTGGACTCTTTATAGCCGAGGGGCACTTGTATAATAACTAATAATCACGAACCCCGTCCTCTTATAATATATAACTCTGTAGTATTCAGTAGTAGTAGTAGTAATAGTAGTAGTAGTAGTAGTATAAGTAGTAAGTAATAGTAAAGGAGATCGGTTTAAACCAAAGTGATAAAGTAACATTATTATATAACATAATCATATAGACAAAGTAGAATAAGATACAGATTCATAATTATTTTATCAAACTCATGTACTACTTACTTCAATGTGCCAATTGTAATAATAATTAAACATATTATTCCGATTAATCTGCGTTTGGCCCTATAACATATTATACTGAAGTGTTTTATATCAATATATCCATGCGAGTAAACAAGAAGTGAAGTAAATGTTTATTATTATAGTTTTAGAAATTGAATGATATACTCAAGATAGTGAAATAGATAATATACAAGAAATTGCCATTTGATCAGATATATCAAAGCGGCGTCTTTAGTATAATACTGTAATAGTATCAATTAACTCGGTTATACAATGTAAATATACTAAATCTATTTATAAATATATTATGAGCCCTACATTGTATATTTCTTCTACAGGTAGACAATGTAGTATGTTAAAACTTGATATATTTTGGTATAATGTATAACATATTACAAATAAGACTGAGGCAGCTAAACTATATTGCAAAGAAATCAAATATCCTAAAGTAATATACTAGACCCTCCCTCCACCCTATAAATAGTGTTCACCACCTACCCCACCCACCACCCTTATTACTACATAATAATGAAAGATAGTACTGGCGCTCCGGTCACTCCGTTCCCTCCGCTGGGGGGGTTAAGTACTAGGTTTTGACACTATGCAAAATCCGAGCACAGAGTTAGAAGCGCATTGGATAGGCAAACATTTCTTGCAGTGAAAGTATTTCCATATCTGTTATAGTTTTCGAGATAGTCAGACATGAGTAGCAAAAATTTGAATTTTTTTTCGGTAAAGTCTGATTTCACCGGTACCTGTCATCTTAAATATGGATTATGATATATTGTTAGATGCGTGTCCATATTTTCAAGGAAAAAATTCGATCAAGGGTTTTCAAAATATTTTCGAATTAAAGGAAGCACACTTTGGACGACCATATCTCCGGTACCGGTAGGCCTATTGAGTCGAAATTTTTTTAAATCTACTTAGAACACTCCAGTGAATGTTTTTTAGTTTGACAGTTTTGCCCCAAAATGCTCAGAAGTAATTTTGAAAAAAATGATCATTTCGCAATCATGATCTTTTGACCCCCTAGAATTGAACTTTTTTATGGTCAAATTTTGGCTACCCTCTCTAATTCGAGGGTGAGGAATCTTTTTGTAATGTTAAGTTTTTTTATACGGTAAACTCACAGAACTTGGTCTTCGAAATAAAACCGAAAACATGATCTTTCCTGATCATGGCCTGATCAAATCGCTTTTAGAAATTTTCGAAATGCTCAAAAGTTGCCCCTTCTTAATAGAAGTCGATTAGTAAAAAGAAAATTGGGGGTCTCAAACAAAGTTTTTAAGAAAATTGGAAAAAACCGAAAAACACGATCTTTTATGATCAGGAAGCTGATCTTGAGAACCGGTTGACCGATTGAGCCAATTTTTTTTTAATCAACTCAGAATAGACCATTGAACATTTCTTACAATGAATGTTTATTAGAAAAATGATTAGATTCGATTTTAAATATACTGATCTTTTTGCGATCATGATCTTGAGTTTTGACCCTCTAGACTTGAGCTTTTTTATGCCCAAATTTTGGCTACCCCCCCAAGTTTTCGAGAAAATTGGAAAAAACCGAAAAACACGATCTTTAATGATCAGGTATCAGATCTCGAGAACCGTTTGTCCGATTGAGCCAATTTTTTTTAATCGACTCAGGGCGTTGTTCTGAACGTTTCCTACAGTAATTGTTTATATCCAAAATGCTTAGTTACGATTTTACGAAGTCCGATATTTGCGCGATCATGATCTTGCGTTTTGATCAGGAAGAATTCAATTTTTGTAAAATCTTTTAACGGGAATCATGACTAATGTGGGTTCGCTGAATCTTTTTGTAATGTTAAGTTTTTCGATTGGAGCAAGCCTTGAGTGTCCGATTCCTGATCAAAACTGATCTTTGCTGATCACGGTCAAGATCTTGATCGGGCAACTTCAAACTCGAAGTTGTCAAGGTAAACCCATATGCTGCCTATCGATTGGCGCCAGTCCCAACTCCGTAGCATTAGCCGTTTTGGCTGTAGCTCCATAGCAACGTGGTTGCTAGGGAAAAGGACTTTTTGACACAAATTGGCCCTAGCCGGAGAACCGTAGACTTTTTTAACACATTATGTATGGCGAAAAGTTGTCTGGATAAATTTTGGGGGGGTGTCTAGGAACATCCTATTGTTCGTTTTCGCTTAGTTGCTGAGATCCTCTCGTCCCCCAAATACCAGGATTCTATAAAGGCATTCTGCTGGACTAGTTCCGTGGCCGGAATAGTGTTCGGTGTTCTGCGAACAGAGAACCTAATCGGTTTAGGGCCCTGACCGTCCAGGGGAAAAACCAGCGGGCACTCTCTATAGCCGAGTGGGGCACTTATAACCACATCCGTAGCGTACCACAGCCATAGTGTACCACCTACCTACCTGTAAGGAGCAGGAGAAGCAACAGGGGTCGTCGCTCGAAAAGGGCCAGAGCCCGATGTATGGGATCACATGTGTATTGCAGTACAAGCAGTGTTTGCGATGCTTCCTTTACAACACATCTGCATCGCTTGTAAATTATCCATTGCGGTTAGGGGTCGTCGCTCGAAAAGGGCCAGCGCCCAATGTATGGGATCACATATGTATCGCATTACAAGCAGTGTTTGCAATGCTTCCTTTACAACACATCTGCATCGCATGTAAATTATCCATTGCGGTTGGGGACCGCGTGTTAGTTCGGTTGGCGACCGACTTTTAAAAAGCAAGTTTATTGGTTTTATAATTATTAGTGTGTTTTCAAAGCATCTGCCCATTGCATATTGGAATTATCAGTTGCTGTTCACCACCAATTATTTCTTTGGTTGGCAACCGTCTTGAAAGAAAGATGTTGTTTATATATAATGGTGGCTGATCTAATAATAAACAACAAGCAAGCTTGTTATTATATTATTTTGATGCCTTGAAATTATACTGCGGCAAGTCCCACCCACAAGTAAGGAAAGTGGGGGGGGGGGGGGTCCCCCCCCCACTACACCCCCCCCCCTCGAACCTAAATGTCTCTGTATATGGGGCTCGGTCGCTACGCTCCCTCGCCAAACAGTTTTAACATCAGGTTCAATCCTACACTGTAACATAGACTATATCTCAAGGAAAAAAAAAATTTTTTTCCCATCTTTTTTCCCGGGAAACTATGAGACTCGAAGGCTCGAAATAATTATTGGGGATATTGTTTTTCATCCTCTACACGTTGCAAGTGGTCCCAAAGCCGTATCTATCTTGGTTCTTGAGATATTGATGAATTTGATAATTTTCACCGCCGGTGTCTCACCAGATAACGGTGCATCGACATTGCCCAAAACTGTTCTCGCGCACTCCTCGGACCATTCTAGGGGGTGTCTACACACATGTCTAGTATGAAAAAGTTGATAGAAATCGAGATTTTTGATGAAAAACAAATATTTCTTTTCCGCTTTTTTTCCGTTTTTTTTCCGGAAAAAAATTCCAAAATTTTTCATTTACGGGTTATTTACTGCTCTCTACACGATGCAACCGTCGCCTAGTCCGCAGCTATCGCCAGTTTGGCTGTAGCTCAACCCAAAAATGGAACGGTGTAATTGCGGTGCGAAAAATTTAACCGAGCCTCACCGGAGCACCGTTGAATGAAATTGGCCAAAATCAAACACGAGCACTCCTCGGACCATTCTAGGGGGTGTCTACACACATGTCTAGTATGAAAAAGTCGATGGAAATCTAAATTTTTGAGATGGGAAAAAAATTTGTTTCCCCTATTTTCCCGGGAAACTTGAAAACTTGAGGTGCCAAAAAAGATGTTTTACGGGTTATTTTCGCCGCTCTATCGATTGCCGTTGACCCCGTGACCGTAGCATTAGCCACTTTTTCCATTTTGCTCCCCATAAACGGAAAAGTGGAATTCCGGCGGTAAATTTTCAATGAAGCCTCACCGGAGCACCGTCGAATGAAATTGGCCAAAAACAAACACGGGAACTCCTCGGACCATTCTAGGGTGTGTCTACACACATGTCTAGTATGAAAAAGTTGATGGAAATCGAAATTTTTGAGATGGGAAAAAAAATTGTTTCCCCTATTTTCCCGGGAAACTTGAAAACTTGAGGTTCCAAAACGAGAATTGGACGGGTTATTTATTGTTCTCTACACGATGCAACCGTCGCCTAGTCCGCAGCTATCGCCAGTTTGGCTGTAGCTCACTCGAAAAATGGGACGGTGGAATTACGGTGCGCAAAATTCAACCGAGCCTCACCGGAGAACCGTCGAATGAATTTGGCCAAAATTTTGTTAGAGCACTCCTTGGACCATTCTAGGGGGTGTCTACACACATGTCTAATATGAAAAAGTTGATTGAAATTGAAATTTCAGCCGGAAAAAAAAATTTTTGTTTTCCGTTTTTTTTCCGGAAAAAATTTACTTTCAGTTTTAGAAAAAAAAATTGTATATGAGATTTTTCGATCCTCTACACGATGCAATCGTCGCCTAGGCCGCAGCTATCACAGATTTTTTTTTTTTTGGGAAAAAAAATTTTCCGGTGTTTTCCGGTGTTTTTCCGGTGAAGGGTCGGACGGATTTCGCCCAGAAATTTCTCTGCATCTAATTCGAGGGTCCCGAATCTTTTCCCCCTACATTTATATTATGAAAAAATGAGCGGTTCTCGAGATAAGCTTCTGCAATCTAAAAAAGGCTATCCCATGAGGGCGTCAGTAATCCGCCTAGACTAGTAATTTGAGCTTTCGTTGAAGCTTTAGTGGCCGAAAGAGTATACGTAGTGCCTATCGCACAATGCACCATACGGTTTTAGGCCCACCCATCCAGTAAGCAACCGAGGGTGGACTCTCTATAGCCGAGGGGCACTTAGATAATAACTAATAATCACGAACCCCGTCCTCTTGTAATATACACCTAACTCTGCAGTAGTCAGTAGTAGTAGTAGTAATAGTAGTTAGTAGTGGTAGTAAGTAGAATAAGAGTCAGAAAGAGAAAAAAAAGAAAGAGAGTGAGATGAAGTAGAGTAGAATAAGATACGGATTCATAATTATTTTATCAAACTCATGTACTTGCGCGATCATGATCTTGCGTTTTAATCAGGAAGAATTCAATTTTTGTAAAATCTTTTAACGGGAATCATGACTAATGTGGGGTCGCTGAATCTTTTTGTAATGTTAGGTTTTTCGATTGGAGCAAGCCTTGAGTGTCCGATTCCTGATCAAAACTGATCTTTGCTGATCATGGTCAAGATCATGATCGGGCACCTTTAACTTAAAAACTCCCTGAATGTAAACCCATATGCTGCCTACAGTTTGGCGCCGGTCCCGAGTCCGTAGCGTTAGCGGTTCTGGACTTATCTCCATAGCAACGAGGTTGCTAGGGAGGCTGACTGAGGTCTTTACCTTAAAAACTCCCTGAATGTAAACCCATATGCTGCCTACAGTTTGGCGCCGGTCCCGAGTCCGTAGCGTTAGCGGTTCTGGACTTATCTCCATAGCAACGAGGTTGCTAGGGAGGCTGACTTTTTGACTCAAATTGGCCCTAGACGGAGAACCGTAGACTTTTGAAACGTAATGTATATAGGAAAAAGTCTTCTAGATAAATTTGGGGGGGGGGGGGTCTAGAAACATCCTATTGGTGGTTTTCGCTTAGTTGCTGAGATCTTGTGCTCCCTAAAATTCCGGTCAATCTATAAAGGCGTTGCATGGACTAGTACCGTGGCCGAGCACGTTGTCGAGTTCTCCGAACATGATAACCTGCGGTTGGGGCCCTGACTGTCCAGTTTGCAGGAATTTATCAGAGCGATAGAGGACAAGAGACCAGAATCGACCATGGATAATCCCATGACAGTCAAAGGGCAGGACATAGCGAATAAGAGAACAGAGTCTCAACAGAAGGCACTGGGAATCGTGTAGGATAAAGAGACAGATGAACTGAAGTACCAGTTAAGCCAGGAGGGCGCAGACATCCACACAAAGAGGGGCTATGTGTCGTACATAGCAAGGATATACAATCCCCTAGGCCTAGCATCCCCATTACTAGTCACGGGAAAACAGATACTCAAGAGAGTATACAAACTAAAGGACGAGTGGGACGCAGAGGTCCTGGAAGAGATTAAGAAACAGTGGTGTAAGTGGACAGAAGGCTTGGAGCAGATGGGAACATACAGCATGCCACGAGTGTATTTCCCGGATGGGGACATGATGAAGCTGGATCTGCACATGTTCTCCGATGCGTCACTGGAGGCATACAAAGCGGCACTCTACTTAGTACAACGAGAGGGGTCTCACAAGCCCAGACTTGCCTTCAGCAAGGCGAAGTCAACGCCACCAGATTCGGCATCGGTTCCCAAACTCGAGTTGACAGCAGCGAGGTTAGGAGTTAGGGCCACAGCCTACATAATGGACGCTATTCCCAACATAGTGGAGACACACTACTGGACGGATTCCATGGTAGTGCTCGGTTGGCTACATAACGAGAAAACACGATACCCTATATTCGTCGCAAATAGAGTGGACGAAATAAGGGCGAACACGGAACTGGAATGGTGGCACTACTGTCCAACGGACGAGAACCCAGCGGACTTGTTGTCGAGGGGCGTGGTACGCCACACTTTCTTGAAGAAGGAAGTATTGTGGCAACACGGGCCACAATTTCTGAGCAATAAGGTGGCCTGGCCACCGATGAGAAAGGTGGACCCGGGCTCGGGAGAAGTAGTATCAGAGGGAGAAGAGGGAGATTCAGAGGGAGAAGAGATATACTCCCAGATGGCGAGGGAGATAAGGGACGTGCGACCCAAACCAGAAGAACTGTGCGATAACCCAATGGATAAACTCATCAGCTACAGCTCTAGTTGGTACAAGACCAAGAAATTAGTGGCGTACGGAGAGCCTTCGGGAATTTCCTTGCGGGAGTTGGCAAAGGCAAGAAGATCGGGACAACCATAGACCTGGAAGGAGCGGCCAAAGCAGTCATCCGCTATGAACAATGGAAGAACTATGGCGACGAGGTGGATCGCGTCGGTAAGCAACAGCATCTTCGACGGGACAGCGAGCTGATCACGCTGTCACCACAACTTAATGATGACGGGATTCTAGTAATGAACTCTAGGGTGGGATACAACAACAGCATCGTCGTACCACCGAAGCCCATCATCATCCCTACAGGATCGCCAATAGTCCACCAGATTATCTGGGACTCCCACAAGTCGATATTGCACGGGGGCACCAACCAAACCCTCACGGAGATAAGGAGGACCTATTGGGTCAAACAGTTGAGGAAGAAGGAAAAAGCGGTAGTGGGGCAGTGCCAGACCTGCAGACAAGCGAAGAAGGAGCGAGCCATACAGGAGATGGCGCCACTACCGGTGAGTAGGGTAAGACAACACGACCCGCCATTTACGCATTGCGGTGTGGACATGTTCGGGCCGATAAAGATCAGGGTGATGCGGCACACGGAGAAACGCTACGGTATTATCTTCGTATGTAACAACATGCAGGCGGTAGGGATAGAACTCGCCCAAGATGCAACCGCATCAGCATTTATAAATGCATTAGAAAGGTTCAGAGACCGCAAAGGTGGGACGATTGAAGTAATGTACTCCGACAGTGGAACCAACTTTGTGGGAGCAGAGAACGAGATGGCAGAGGCCTTGGACATCTTGGAAGGGGAGGAAGTCAGGGCAGCCATGAGGCAACGACAAGTAAAGTGGGAGAGAAGGACGCCGTATGCACCACATACACTAGGATGCGTCGAGAGATTGGTGGGCAGTTTGAAGCGTCTTATGACAAAGTTAATGAACACCCATATGGTCACGGAGGACGTCTTGAGAACAGTCCTTGCGAAGTGTGAGGGTATCATTAATAGCAGACCGCTATATCCGGAGATTGATGACCCTGAGTCACTAGACGTGCTGACGCCCAGCCATTTCCTAATGGAGAAGCCAGCGACCATTGATATGCGGGGTGTAGACCCAGATGACATACACTCCCACCAGAGTTGGAAAGTCGCTAAAGCAATAAGCGCAGAGTATTGGAGGAGGTGGGTTGAGGAATACCTACCCACGCTTCACAAAAGAAGCAAGTGGAGGAAGTCAAATAGGGAGTTAAGAGAGGGAGATCTCGTGATCGTCACGGATGATACTATCATTAACAACCAGTGGCGGTTGGCAAGAGTGGTAGGCACTTACTCCGATAAGGACGGAAGAGTCCGATTGGTAGAAGTGCGGATAGGCGGCAAGATAGCTGCCAAGGACAGAAAAACCTACAGGAGAGCTGTAGGGAAATGCTGTCTACTAGAAGGAGCACCTTAATGTAGAGTGTAGAGTATAGGGGTGAGAGGTGTTTAGTCGTCCAAGTTTTGGACTTAGGGGGGTGGGATTGAGGGCAAGACGCCCTTCCCACAAATAAAATAAAAAAAAAATAAAATAAAAATAATTAGTAAGTTAGTTAGTTAGAAGGTACGTAGTACCGAGAGTAAGAGTTAGTTGGTTAGTTAGTTAGAAGGTATGTAGTACCGAGAGTAAGAGTTAGTTGGTTAGTTAGTTAGAAGGTACGTAGTACCGAGAGTGAGAGTTAGTTAGTTAGAGTAGTTAGAGGGTACGTAGTACCGTTAGTTAGTGAAGTTAGAGTAGTTAGAGGGTACATAGTACCGTTAGTTAGTAAAGTTAGAGTAGTTAGAGGGTACGTAGTACCGTTAGTTAGAGAGAGAATAAGAGTTAGAGGGTATGTAGTACCGTTAGTTAGAGAGAGAGTAAGAGTTAGAGGGTACGTAGTACCGTTAGTTATAGAGAGATAAGAGTTAGAGGGTACGTAGTACCGTTAGTTAGAGAGAGAGTAAGAGTTAGAGGGTACTTAGTACCATTAGTTAGAGAGAGAGTAAGAGTTAGAGGGTACGTAGTACCGTTAGTTAGTTAGAGGGAGTAAGAGTTAGTGAGAAAGTACGTAGTACTAGTTAGTAAGAGATAGAGGTAGAAGGGTATATATAGTATAGATATCAGTCAGTAATTAGTAGCGAGAGGGGGGCATATGAGTACAGCTGGATAAGTCGTGTGGCCACGCGACGCATACTGTTGTACTGCACAGGCCCACAGGGTAGGCCAGAATGTGGATTAGGAAATAGAATAATCCATAGGCAGTAGTAAGTAGTAGGACAGTAGAGTTAGAATTAAATTAAAATAAATAAAATGGGGCTAAGAAAATAAATTATGGTAACAGCAATAAGGAAATTCTGGAATATAGTTTAAGTAACGGACAGAATTAGGGAATTTAGGAAATTCAGCACTTTAAGTAAAAGTTAAATAAGAAAATCGGCAGTAACCTAGTGTTTCAGAGAGAGATAGGCCATTATCGAACCATACAGACCATCCTAGCTATATCACTCACTTATACTGCGCCTTGGTAAGGCACCACCTTATAGGTGAGTGAGCGGGAGAGTTCGAAATGGCGCGGAAGCTGATCAGGAAGAGAAAGGCAGAGCAAGGAGGAAAGGAGATACTGGTGGATTTCACCAAGAAGCATCCGGAAGGGAGGACAAGGGGATACTACGACCGGTTGGGGAGAAGCGATTGGAAGAAATCGTTAGACAGGAGAAAAGAGAAGCAGAAGAGAGGGAGGAGAAAGCTAGGGCGCAGAGCTACGGCTTCGAGGAGCAAGCGGGCTTGGACGAACTTCATTGGACTTCATCAGGGAGTTCGGGGGAGTCTCTAGGGCGAAAGTTAGGGTGGACGGTGGGATCACCGAAACAGTCAATGTCGGGGTTGCAAGCGATGCCTATACCAGCGGGCGCTGAGGGCGAACAACCGCTGAGGAAGCTAGGGGAGCCAGAGGGATGGAGAGCTAAAGGCAAGAGCCGAGGCGGGAAGGGACATAGTGGATCCACCGGGATACCGGTGTTGGAACCACTGCGAGAGGAGGACGAAGACGACGACGAGTTTGGAGAGATACCGCCCATTGCGAGGATAGGCCAGTCGGACACGGACTGGGTTGGCGGGAGGGTGGTGACGGCCAGTGGGGTGAGGGCCGTCTGGGATAAACCCGGCAAGCGGACCTGGGTGCACGAGGAACCAGCGATGGATTTCGCGGGGAGCACCATCAGGTTGGGCGAACAACCGGGGACGGCACCACGGGTAGTGTTTGGGGAGACGATGCCCGGGAGGGGCGAGGAGATCGATGTAGACAGGGACACTAACGTCCAAAAGTTCGCCTACCAGCGACTCCATAGACCGTGGAGGTCGCTTGGGACGAAAGACAACGTGGGGCAGGAGACATTGATGCTCGGTTGCGACTACTGTGGGAGACAGACCCACCAGGAAAGGAGCTGTTTGTATCGGTTCCAGAAGGGGACTTGTTGTCTCTATTGCCAAGAGTCGAGCCACAGGATGGGGGCGTGTCCACGGTTGCACAACCGATGTTCGAAATGTAACTTTTGGGGACATTACGGACGCCAGTGCGACTGGATGGACGACAAAGAGAAGTTCAGGATCTTCGAGGAATGGGCCGACGTCGGGGCGATGACTTGGCAACGTATGAAGGCCCAGGAGTTTAAGTGGGGTTTCTTCCTAATCAATCAGGAGGCCCACATGGAGATTATCAAACGGAGGCTTCCGTTTACCTACCAGGAGGTGGCGACGGCGGCATCATATGCCGGGATGATAAATACGCAGAGGTATTTGGATAGGTGGACGCCACAAAACAGAGGAGAGTTTAGGGATTTCTTGGCGGAGCATGTGCCGCGGGCTATGAAGATGATTTTATGGGACGCCACCAGGGGAAGACAACAGGGCCACTCGGAGGGGCCGCCCGCGAAGCGATATCGGGAGCTGATAACACCGGCACCCAAGGGGCCAACGACCGGGATTAGTAAGGAGGTGCAGTGCCGGATTAAGCCTCTGGTGGCCCTAAGGCACTTTTAGTAATTTCCAAAAATGACCCGAAACTTGATATTTTTCCGCAAACCCATTCAAAATAAAAAGCTGCTAAAAACAACTGAAATTGTGAAAATGTTGCGAAGGAAATATGAAGTATTTTCGTAGGATGACTGACTGCAAATAACTACTAAGTACTTTAATAATAAGTAGGCCTACTTTGCAAAAATAGTTTTCATCAAGAATTGTAACATTAAACGGCATATAAAACCTTTGCTATAAAAAGTGTAATGGTTTTGGTAGAATTTGTCAAGCATAAATTTTTTAATATATTAATGGGACCATTACTGCATTACCCAAAATCTATTTGTTTAATTTATAAAGCTACTATTCTGAAACTTTAACACAATGATCTGTGATCTTTTATATACTACAGTATGAAAACTGAGTATAGGTAGATTCATAAACCGTTTGTTCGAAAAATATGGCACTTTTTGAGCAGGTCGGTTTTTTCAAAATTAGGTGCAAAAAAATTGTTACAAAATCGGCTCTAGAAGATCCAAATGGCAATGTTTTACAAAATCAACGATAGTAGTCATAAAGCTGCTGAACATTTTGTATATGTTTGATGGCAATTGAGTAAAAAATGAAATAGAAGTAGAATTTAGTAGTAGAATTTAGTGATGAAAAAAGTCAAAATCGACAAACTGATAAAAAGGTTGTTTTATACAGAGAGTCATAAATATCAGCAATATATTATGTTGTTGAAAAGATCAGTTTTGAGGTCAAAAAATAATTCAATGTTGAATACCGATATCACCTTATGAAAGCCCTTCTATTAAAATAGAAAAAATTGTGCAATTTTTGAAAATTTCATTTCTGTGGTGGTTAGAGTTGGCCCCCTTAAGGCTGACTAGGCTCCTGTAGGCATTTAGTAATTTTGATCGGATCGTGGGAAATGTGTTATTTATATTCTGTAGGGTAGGTTTTGCACGGTAGGCCTACTTATCTTTACAGGACTTGCTGAGAAATATAACAGTTCAAAAGTGTGGGCTTTGTGCAAAGATATAATATTTCTGATCTAGATTTGGACTTGCTGAGAAAGTAATGTTCTCCGATAGAATACAGTCTTGGAAAAAAGTACTTTTTGTCACTAATTTTAATTTACCAAATTCAATTATGCTGCCGAATTATGCTTTTAGGTTTTGCAGGAATTGCACCTAAAAGGCCATCGAATGCAAAATTCAATACACGAGGGCAGAACATCTGAATTTCGGTTAAATTAAATTTGTGTCAAGAAGTTAATTCTGACACGTTTTTTTTATCACCAACTATTCTATCTACAATTAATTTATCCTTTTTTTTTATCTATTAGGGCCTATATTTGTACGTATATATTTTCATTACGCCATACATTTACAATGAACAGTATTTCCAGTATGTCACCACGTCATTATTTGGTTGTACCAGAAAGTTTAAGAGCATAACTACAAATAATTCCTATATAATAACAAATAAATAAAGTTAAATTCTCCATTGTTCATAATTAGCACTTTAAAGTTTTACTGCCCATGTTTTATTATTTCCCTGCCATCAGGTCTCTAACTAATAACACAGCACCTTTCGGTCGACTGAGCTAGAATTTTACACTTTCTATCAGAAATTTAGGGATAGAAAGTAGTCGAAAGATGCACTTTCGTGCTCTGTTTTCTAAAAATTTTAGTGAGAAAATTTGTGGACTTTTCAGATAAAAATATTTTTTTCGCAAGAATGACTCGCTGAGAAAAAATGGCCCGTATTTTCGGCTGGCCCTAAGGCACGTGCCTTATATGCCTTAAGGTTAATCCGGCACTGAGGAGGTGGCAGCGAGAGTCCGAAGACAGAAGACAGATCCCAGAGGGGCGACAGTAACCAGGAAACGACCTAGGGAGGGAACCATCTCAAGAGAGACAGACAGGTTCCCAAAGTCAGGAGGGATAAACTGAAACTTCGCTGTGGTACGCCTGGAAGGCGCCACGCGAGACGTGCGAACTATTAAGTACAAATTCAATTAATCTATATAATCAAATAAGTGCAATTTGTATGTACGTACGTAGCAATCAGTAATCTACGAAATATATATGTTCGAAGTAAGTACTATAGTCATACAACCTTTCTCAATTAGCTACTGGGACTGGGGGGCCAACTGACTATGGCACTAAGGACGAGACACCAGACGATTTTACACTTCTTGAGTGCGACGGCACGGGAGGGGGGGTGAGATTCGTCAGAAGGGATAAGATAGTCAAAGAGGGGTTGAGGGACGGAATAATAGTGCGGAGTGCAGAGAGAGTGCGGATGCAATTCGAGCGGGGGGGGAGAGGAATAAGAGGCTGAGTAAGGGATGGGGAAGTCCGAGAGTTAGAGCGGGAGAGAGGAGAAGTAGAGGAGAGTCTGGGTGAGAAAGGAGTAGAGTCAGGGCGAAAGTGTTGGGGAAACAAAAATCGTGTGAGAGGAGTGCACGATCGGCCCGACATGGGACGCCAGGCAAACAGGGTAGCGTTATCATACCCATAGGGAGCGGCCTGGAAAGCCGGCTCCGAGAGAAAATAATACCACCCCACACCCGATACTAGATCGGGATCCAGCGGGATTGTAGCGCACTTTAGGTGGATGCTATCTTCTCACCGGGAAGATAGCATAGGGGGGGGGGGAGTGTTAGCTTATTCAATCCTGCTAACACCCCACAAAGTAAGCCGATAAGCAATATTGGGGGCCACGAGATTGGGTAATTAACCACTCGTGTCTCCCCAACAAAGTGGGAAGGAGGAACGCACAATAAGGGTCAGGGGTTACTCCCCTGACACAGAGAGAATAGATGGAGTGAACGGAAACACTCCAAAGGGCGCCAACAGGGGTATTAACCAATCAGGGGGGGAAGCATCGACTAGGTACTGTAACGAGGCCAAACCGTGCAATATATTAGCAGTTACCCAGTAATCAGTTATTCAGTTATCTCAGTGTGTTATTGGTGTTAGTTAGGTTAGTTTAGCTAGGGAAGTACCGGGACTTCAATCACCGTCTCCCGCCTTCCATATACAACTCTATATTACGGTCACTATCTATATCTACTTATATACCCGAACATTATAAACGACGAACAACGCAAACTCTTTTACCTTTCACACACGGCGGGGACGCGTAGATCGACAAACCGGATAAACCGGGATCCTTCCTGGATCCCGTCACAGAGTAGATTTGTTTGTTATAACATTCTTATTATTAAAGTAATTTGTTAGAACATCGATCCAATAATATTTTAATATACACTAGTAATATAAAAAGGAAAATAAGAATGGATAAAAGTTTAATACATACAGTATGTATAATAATATGGTACCGGTACTACACCAAATGTGTTTGTATATTAGGTGAGGGGCCTATGTATGTATAATAATATGGTACCGGTACTACACTAAATATGTTTGTATATTAGGTGAGGGGCCTATGTATGTATTTTAATAAGAATGGATACAAGTTTAATACATACAGTATGTATAATAATATGGTACCGGTACTACACCAAATGTGTTTGTATATTAGGTGAGGGGCCTATGTATGTATTTTAATAAAAAATACATGGACTGACACCAATAAATAGATTCATCAATGGTTTAACAAGGAAACTTGATAAATTAAATGAAAGATGAGTTAAGTTAGTCCTCAATAAATCTTTTCATGGTAAAACAGATACATGTTATGCAATTTACGCCACAAAAAGTAAAATTACTATTTGGACCATTTGATCTCAGACAATACAGTGACAGACAATTCAGTCCCAGACATAGCGGTTCCACTGCCGTATGTTGTTTGGGAACGAAACATTATCCAGATAAAATAAATAATTTACAGCGCAAAACCTTTATTTACTGATAAATCTAAAAATGCAAGTGCAATTTTTGCACTTTAATATAAAAACTAAACTTGATTGAAACTGATATTTTGTTATGGATGTTGTTGTCCTACAGTTGTCCACCGTAATGTCTGAGAACGGGACCCTCCAATAGAAAGACCATTTACATGAATTCTACAAAAAAAAGCAACCAAAATGACAAATAATTTCATTAGGTTTTTTTTACAATAATTAGCTACAGATCAATAAATAAGTTGCTGTTTTTATTCTTCTGTTTTTAATCTGTTATTTTTTACTTGTAAAATATCAATGATCTAAAACTAGGTCTATAATACAAATGGCCTATTTGTCTTACAGTAACATTAATAAATCGCGTACCCTAGGTTTAATATTGGCTGCAACAGAACGAGTTTACACAACATATTCTATACACCATAACCCTCAATATAGTAACTCAATTTATTTACAAATATTTTTTAATACAAAAAAAAAGAGTTTCGGGTGCTGCATGTTGTGCGGCATGCAATAAATGCTAATTTTCATCTACGAATTTTTTTCCGCGAAATTCCGCGAAAGTTTAATGCGGAAATTTTCAACATTATCACCATAGTCTTTCCAGGAAGATGATGGTGTAATGATGGCGGTTCTAGAATAGACCTTATTGCGAAAACCTGCTTGGCAGAAATCGTAGCAAAATTAGTTAGTAATAAACATATCAAAACAATAACTTAGTGCGGGTACTATAAGACAATAATATTACTGATAAATAAATAATTGATTGATTTATTATTATTTATCAAACAGTACCGGTATAATATATCTACTTAGTAAAATGCCATGATATCATAGTATACACCAATAAATCTACCCAAAACTAATTCGCAAATTATCTAAACCAAATTCTTTTTTTGATTCTCCGTTAACTAGCAAATTTAAATTAATATAATGTCTTACAGTTACTATAACTTACGTTGGGCACAGTAAAGTCAGCAAAGTCACAATTTCTGTAGAATTTTTGTGAAAAAATAAAGAATGTAATAAATAAAGTATAATTTATTGTATCAATAAAACATGGTTTGTATTAATTGCGAATTACTTTTCTTTGTTTTGCTAGATTAAATGGAGTATTTGGCATTCTTATTACAGAAAGTAACCTTCGGTTCCTACTATGATAATTATATCGTTTGTGCAATAAATTATTTTTGCCTGTCGTCTAGGATACGGCAAATGCTCTCGCTTTTGTCAGTTCATGATTTACTTTACTATATATATTATATATAAATACGTTATTGTGTAATTATAATTATATAGAGTACATTACTTAATTATTGTACTAAGTGTTGTGGGTCTCTATATATAATATATGCTATCTATATGGCGAATTAAAATTTAATAATAATAATAATATAGTTGATAGTTAACAATAGTAGATTCGTTAAACTCTGATCTTCATTTCTATTTTCTCCATCGGTACCGGATTCCCAGTGAATGTGTACCAATAAGGTCCCTCCCAACCCTCCCTACCGTAGACGCCGTTTAGATTGGAAGCCGCATACATTGTGCACCTTAGATACCACCAAGCCCCTTTGCGTAAGTCGGCGGCGCATGAATGAGTTAAAGAAGCATCGTTGTCGCGGTCCTTAGTGGTGAACGGTTGTCCATTGAGGTACCAATTCCCACCGGGACTCCCGTAAAGTATCGAATCACCAGCTGTACCGCTGTATCCAGATATCTGTAGCGTGTAATTACTATTAGAATCACCGATACTGAAGTTATTATACTCGGCGTACTTGTGTTCTCCTCGGTACAAAAGATCGATCCTCAGTTTGACTCCGGCTTTGGTAAGTTTGTGGATGTTATCCAAACCTAGAAAAAACTCGCTCTCCACAAGACCAAATCCCGTAGTATACCGGCTCCATCCACGATAGAAATCTATTGATCCATCTATCCGCCTCTGTATTACTATCCACGGACCTCCAGGGACTGAGTTGTCGCATCTAATGACACCATTTAGTCCATTAGTATGGTTGACGAAATCGGTGGTGTTTACTTGAGTATTTAAACAAATATATTCAGGGTGAATCTGCGACAACTTGTCCTCCAGGTCGTTATTTCTTTCCGTTAGATCCCCAATACTTTCCCCTAACTCGTTATTTCTTTCCGTTAGATCCCCAATACTCTTATCCAATTTCCCAACATCTTCCATGAAATGATTATTTTGAATTGTAATCTGGTCTTTTATTTCTTTATTGTTCTTGTTAGACATCATAACGAACAATGTTGATAGTGCCGCTGTTACTAACACCACTACCAAGATCCCACCAACAACCCCAACCCACCATCTCCTAACTGAAACAACTCGTCTCTTAGTAACTGATTTATTGTCACCTTCACTATTCTGTGACGGATTAGCAGGAATCACGTTCTCTGGAATAACTTCATAGACATCTTCCGTCGTCCCTGGAAATTCTTCCAGTCGGATTTCTGAATTAATATAACAACCGCCTTGTTGATCCATGTTGTAGATGAGTTAATGATTGATTGATCAGATAGTACAATGGCAAATTTATAGCTTAAACTAGTCGACTTTAATAATCTTGATTTAAAAAAAACTAATAAATGTTTTGATAGTTTTATGAATTATAATAAGTCCTGTATTCTAACTTTACAATAATTAGTAATAAATTACAACTGGTTCGTTAACTGTATGACCAAAAATATGAAGGATTCTTGTTTTGTTGACTAAGTAACCACCGCCAAACCGCTGACCTAATCCTTCAGTTTTATAAGCCTTTCATATAATACAGTTAAGTATTGGCAGAAATTATATTTAATACCAATGGAGGTGAATTACATTATTTTACTGGGGCCAACAAACGTATACCATTACTATAGAATAGATCCCTATAAAATTATAACTAATACTAACTAACATATACAAGAGGGAATTCACAATAATGTTACTGGAGCCAAGAACTTGCCCATCTTTGTAAATACTTTTCTAATTCTTAGTAGGTGAACAAACATTGTTAATGGATAAACTAGCGGCCCCAATAATACGTGATATAAACTAATTAATATAACAAAAATGTTAGTGGTTCATATCGGAAGGAAATAAAATTAATGTCGATTTATCAATTAAAAATTTAGAAAAGTTACAATATATGTCGATATTCAATTGCCTGAGTTTCAGCAGCATCTTTCTAATGCTTATTTGCCAATAAATAATAAATAATAAATAACACGAGCGAACAAATATTATTACTAGCTGGAATATCCGAAACTTTTGCCAAAACGCAACCTTTTACCAAAACGCAACTTTTTACCGAAACGAATCTTTTTTCCCGAATTGCGACTGTTGCCAAAACGAAACTTTTTGCCAAAACGGAACTTTTTAGCCGAATCGCGACTTTTTTTGCCGAAACGCATCCCATCCTTTTTGCAGAAACGCAACTTTTTGCCGAATCGCGACTGTTGCCGAAAGGCGACAGTTGCCGAAACGCGAAGTAACCTTTCGGCAACTGAGCAACTTTGGATTGTAGAAACTCCAGTTCTTATCTGAGCGCGAATAGGTAAATTTTATCATGGACACAAGCTGTATTAACTTGTATTTACGTACCACATCTGAATTATGATTCACTTTCCTTATAGTGTATTTCTATCGTCCCCTGGAAGTTCTACTCATGTGAAATAGTTGGTGATTAGTATGTACATCAGGTCTACTCGCAGATGTTCAAACATTGTGCCAAATCATCTCGAAACGGACGGACATATTCGTTCCATTCTGGTGGTATAATGGGCTACTGTCTATCGGTAGTTTTATTAGATTAGTGGCTTCGTACAAACCTAATGGTACAGTATAACCATCAATACAACTTATTAATTTCAATCCAGTTAAAGTTTTAGTTTATCTTATCACATAAATTCAGATGTGGATTTCAGTTGTTGCTTATATATCAAACAATATATCTTGACTTATTTCTGAACGGCTTCATGTCCTGCTGTAGATAAATAGATTTGTGGAATCAGAATATCTGATGATATTATAATCATAAATTGGTTTGAATCTTGAAATTTTTTATTTTTGCACACTTGATATTTTCTCAAGTGTGTATTGAATACACCATGTCCTGGAATATAGTGTCGTTATTCAGATACCTGCCCCCCCCCCCCCCCCACTTTATCTGGTCTTTTAATTCTTTATTATGATTATTTTGAATTACAATCTGGTCTTTTAATTCTTTATTGTTCTTGTTAGACATCGTAACAAACAATGTTGATAGTGCCGCTGTTACTAACAACACTACCAAGATCCCTCCAACAACCCCGACCCACCATCTCCTAACTGAAACAACTCGTCTCTCAGTAACGGCGTTATTGCGTCCTATAACATTCTATGACGTATGTTGTGGAATCGCGTTATCCGATATGACGTCATAGACACCTTCCGGTGATCCTGCTGGAATTTCCTCCATGCTAATTTCTGTATCGCTATATATTCCATGATGAGCCATGTTCAGTTAATTGATGGATTGGATAACAAAGCTACTAGTAAAGTTTGTTGTTGGTATAAAGTTTATTGCTTTATGAGATTTCGGTTGATTTCGAGAATTTTTAGGGAGTTCAATATAATTTCATATGTAAAACATTTATTTCGCTTTTTTTTTATTGTTACGCTATTTATTTTAGCAACCCCTTCGATCGTGCATCCAATCTATGTAAGTTAGAGTATTTCTACCGTAAACATGGTTTTGCCAAGTTTCGTTTTCCGTAAGTAGGTCGATTGCATTCTCTTCGTCAAAGAGTTGGTAGATATCGTCGTTATCTGAGGAGTACGGTGTTCCCTCAGTTGGGTCGTCCACTTCACTGCTCTCCTCTTCCCATTCCTTTACTTGGTAGACCCGTTCTTTGGGTAATCTCTCCATGAGAGTTCTATGGGAAGGGCCAGTAAAGTACCAACCTACTCTAGTTCTTACCGCATAAGTTTGTAGTGGTCGCGGTTGAGCAGGCCGTTTCTCCAATGTCTCTAGCGCCTCATGCGCGTTTTGGCCGATGAGTATTTGCACTCCAGGGTAATCTGTGTTGAATCGAGGTATTTTAAGTTGTTGGGTACACTCGTCCTTGTCCCAGTTATAAGGTTCTACTTGGCTGGTAGCAAAGTTCTTTATCGCCACCATTCTTACTGACCTTATACTTTGTTCTCCTAATTCATCCTGGGGGGTGGACAACGCACCTACATAATAATCTGCAATTATTGTAGATTTCCAAACCTGCATAATTCCTGACATGTTTAACTTGGTTCGGAACTTGGGTTGTCCATCAAAGATGTCTTTGGCTAGTTCTTGGTCGATGAATGTTCCTGTGCTGCCGGAGTCAAGGAGGGCGTTCACTATATAACTTTTGTCAGGACCGTGGACTCTCACCTGCACTACAGGAAATTCTCGGATTCCTACGTTGGAAGTTGGTGCCTTCCAAGATGGTTGTCTGTCAAAAGTAGTTGGGGGGAACTCACTATCGGTGTCCCTTTCATACGTAAGTGCTCGATACACTGCGGTATTTATTAGGTAACAGGATTCGTTTGCATCGGAGAATTCGTCCGTATAGAATCCTTCCATCTCAGAACCTTGATCAGTGTCATTCACGTCACTGAATTGGACATGTAGTTCGGACTCACTTACCTGACTCGAGCTGTTTCGTTCGAATTCACTGTGTAACAAGATGTGATGTTTCGCACCGCACTTTGCACACCTTACGTCGGAGTAACAGGTTCGCCGTTGGTGTCCTTGTCTGAGGCAATTATAACATAACCGCTTATCCCACATGACTTCACGTCTGTCTACCAGGGATTTCTTTAGAAATTCAGCACACACACTCAAACGGTGGGGCCCGTCGCACAGCGCACATTTTGGTTTGATGTTACTCACTTTACCTTGGGTAAGGTTGTGCACTCTCGTTCTTTCCTCGGGCTTTCTTCCGTGAATTCTGTTAGGAGACGTAGGAGGAGTTTTGGTAACCTGTTCTCTCCTGTCATTGGTTCGAGACTTGAATTTACTTACGTCTTTTGGCGTTTTGTTGACATAGTAAGATCTTTCAGTGTCTTTCCCGCTGTCCTCTTCTTGAGAAGCTTGGCTTTCGCCGTCGTCGGTATAACATACTGGTGTTACCTTTCTCCTAGAAACGGGTTTCTCACTTACCTTATTTTCCGGTGTTTTCTCTCTGGACTGCTTTAGGAGTTGTAATTTCACTTCTCCATCTAAGAATGACATGAGATCAGCCATGGTAGGGTCTCGTCGTTGTTGCTCCATCATATACAACACCTTCTTGTCCCAGCACGTATAGACTCCACCCTTTGGTAAAGTAGAGGCCACGGCTCCAATAACCATAGAACTCTGATATTCATGAGACTTACCTAGCCAATCCAATTGTCTACAGACCTCCTGAATCTCATCGGAAAACTCTATAATCCTGCTACTAATGAACTTTCGGAGGGCTACCAATTTTGCATACAAATACTTAGCTATGTTATTCCTATTACCATACCTGATGTTTAATGTTTCCCAAACTTGTCTTAATCCATGTCCAATAAACTTTAACGCCATTAACTTGGGAGGTCCTTCCAAACACTCGATGAGGAATCTAAGTTTCTCTCCGTTAGATAGTACAGAGTTCTGTATGTTATCTTTATAATATTCATTAAAAGGTAACCATTTCATCTCATCTCCATTGAATTTGACGATCTCTCCCACTTTGACCGCTTGCCGGGCTTCGGTTCTAGCCATTTGACGCGTAAAGCTTTCTTGAGCCATTGTGTTATTTAATATCGAATTATCGATATATAAATTTCTCGGATTATTATCAGATCTATATGGAATATTATTATCAACAGGTTTATAATCACCCTTAATAGGGTTTACTATAGGAGTTTCCACCTCACTAGCAGTATAGATGCTTGTAGGCTCCACACCTTGCGCATGAAATACTTCAGACCTAACAGGTTGACACATGGTTACAGGGGGAGTTGGTATACCCTTTTGTATATTTACTAATTTGTCGCGTTCCAGCGCGATACTTTGCTGCACTTCTTGCAACTCTAACCTACTTTCCCTTACTGTTCCCTTGAGCTGGTGGACAGTCCCTTCTAAATCTCGGACCTGCCGGGAGGAACATTCCCGGTGTTCCCTCAGCTGCCCAAGCAAGAGACCCATCTCCCGCCGTCCCTCATCTACCCACTCGACCGCCGAAGCGGGAGTTGCCAACATAGTAGCGGGCAGACGCGGGACGACGGGAGACAAATCTTTGATTTCTCTCTTGGCGCCCAGGACCGGGATATTCTCTTGGGCTGTTCTACCGGGTACAGGCAATTTAGTACTGTGCAAAGGGAATTTGGTGGTAGGTTCGGGGAGTACGGGGGTCTCTCTCACCAAAGGGGTGGTTTCGAGAACAGGCCTAATTATTTCAAGCTCATCTACTATAGTAGGGAGTCTTTCTACTTTAATAATTTGGTCTGTGGGTTCTGTACTACCTAAGTCTGTGCTAGCTAGTTGTCTTCTAACAGCTGGAGGCAAATCAGGCAATTTCTGATGGTGAGACGTTCTTCTACGCCTACTTAGACGAGATCTATGTCCTCTGCCTTCAGAATCGGTGGTATCGCCTTCCTTAGATGATGTATATCCCTGTCTTTTGGGAGTAGATCGACTTATCATCTGCATTTGACTAGCTGTTAACTGTTTATTTATGCAGTCTTGCGTCTCTTGAAGATTTTCCAACTCCAGTTGGGTGGTCTCTTCAGACGCTCTCCGTTCTGCTTCTGCCACTGCCTCTGCTACTGCCGCTTTTCTTTCCGCTTCGGCCGCTGCCTTTGCCGCTGCTACTGCTGCTGTCTTTCTGTCTTCTATTCGTTTTTTCTTTACTTGTTCTTCTTGGACTCTAGCTATGCGGAGGCGTTCATCAAATTTAGCTTGGTTTGCAGCTAACATTTCCGCATCGATTGCGTCCAACACAAGTCTGGCTCCTTCACTATTAGGGTGAAGTCCAGACAGCCGTCTCCTCAACTCTCCATCACCTAGGAAACGTTGATAGTCTGACAGATAGATGTCGATAGCGTCTCTCGTTCGCGGTCTCTCCGCTGTCACTTCGCTTTCCACTTGAGAAAAGGTGGCATCGGTTGATTCTTGATAGGTTGGTCACTCAGCCAACTGAAATTTCCACTGGGCCGTTTCTTGAACCTTGAGATCTACCTGCTGGAACCAAGTCTTGTCAGCAACTTGCAACGACGTGTCCTGTCTTCTTTTGGAAGCTTCCTCAAAGGCCGATAGAATTAGTCTAATGGGTAGAGTTCTTTCGCGTACTTGATAAAGCAGCTCTTCCTGCTCTTGAGGTCCTTGGTGTTGTCTAAACATTGTTCCTCTAATCGCTCTAAAGAGCCGAAGAATCCCTGCACATATCCTGCTGCCGACCTCTTCCAAACAGCTGGATCCATTGTATCTTTTGTCACTCCCATCCTGTGTATGTCTTCCCAGGTAGCTTTGGATAAGTCTAACGGGAGTCCGGGTCCGGGGAAGTTCCATTGCGACTCGACAATAGACATCAATTCTTCCCTTGCGTATCCCGCATAACTGTCTTTGGTCGATCGCTTACTTCTCACCCAATCGACTTGGTGTTCCTCCACCGCAATCAATACCGTAGTTAGTACTGCTGCAGGAAGAGTGAGAAGGGGATCCGAATAAACCGTATCTGCCATCTTCACTCCGCGTTCGGGGGTCAGCTCTAAAGTATCCGAACTACTGGAGCTATCGGGTTGCTGGGATCTAAGTTCTTGGCTAGGATGTTGTTGCTGTTTAACAGCTGCTTCCTGATCCCGTTTGACTTGGGCCCGAGTGCCGATGATAGACCTACAGTGTTGGATTAGCCTAGGGTCTGATACTACTACTGGAGGGATGACTTTTCTTACAGTAGGAGGTGAGCTGAACTTCGGTCTTAAACGCTCCACACTCCGGTCTGGGTCGCAGATGGTTGTATCTATTAGACTGTCTGACAGGTGTTGCTTTGTGTCAGACATATTTGGTTATACAGTTGAATGCCTACTGCTATAGTTACAGTTAAAGCAAGTCTAGTAATTCAGTATGACTGTTAGCCTAGTAATTAATTACAATATATTAGAATACCGGTATACACTTATAGTATATATAAATATTATTGCAGACTAGGTTTGTCACAGAATACCGGTATGATTTCAGCACAAATATATATAAATAAATAATAAGCCTATCGTGAATACCGGTATACAGCTTATACTTATAGTATATAAGTATAATTATAGACTAGAATTAATTACAGAATGCCGGTATATAATTTCAGCGCAAATATATAGATATATATCAAGCTTATTGCAGATACCAGTATGTCAATTATTTTGGAATAATTGAATTTCTGAAATTTTAGGGTTACTTAGTTACTTTAATTTACTTTATTACCGTTATTTAAGCAGTAGTCCAACTGATATTAAGACCTAATTGTTGTATGACAGGCCTACTAGTTTATAAATCTATTTGAGTTGATTTATTATATATATACCCGTATGAGGGGTTTTGTTACAATATTTGAAATAAATGTTATTATTTCTGAGAAGGAGTGAGAGCCTGGAAGGCTCTCAGTGCGGTGCTACTTATTGGACACTAACGCTATAAGTACTACATTATGTTTCACGGAGTGTTCCTACCTAGAAGTTAATTACCGCGGTCTACCAGAACCAACGTGCCTATTAACCACTTTACAACACAAATATACTGCCTACACACTAATTACTTTCGGAAAGCACTGTACACTAAACCCTAAATTAGGTACAAGTACTTGTATAACAAATAACCAGCAGTTAAATATACTTGAACAGCTAAAAGAACCACGGTATCTGCTAGAGTGACTGGGGCACAAAATCACCCGTCTTTACCTACGCCAAGCAGCCCGTGTAGTACCGGGGTTAATTTAACTATAACGGTATGTATAACAAGCACAATTACTGTAGGAATAAACTCGGGGTTGTGAATGTTGCGAATAATCGCATAAACTCTGAATAATAAATATTACGCTACCCGTACAGAATACTCAAACAAAATACAAACTAAACGCTGGCAGACTACTATCAAGCCTAAATAAACTACAGTATGTGCAGATTCCGAAATGGTTAGTTAGTATGCATTCTAACCTAGTAGTACGACTTATTCTTTCAAAGGGGGTTTACCTTACAACTCAAGATGCCCCTACGTTCCTAACTGGTACTTTATCGGACAGACTCTACACACGCCGCAATCTCTTCAGACCTAACAACAGCCAGACAACAATTCAGCCTACAAATTATCGGAATAATATTACAGTACCTGAACAGACTACACAAACAAATAAGGACTAAACGCTGGCAGACTACTATCAAGCCTAAATAAACTACAGTATATGCAGATTCCGAAATGGTTAGTTAGTATGCGTTCTAACCGAGTAGGACGACTTATTCTTTCGGAGGGGGTTTACCTTACAACTCAAGATGCCCCTACGTTCCTAACTGGTACTTTATCGGACAGACTCTACACACGCCGCAATCTCTTCAGACCTAACAACAGTCAGACAACAGTCCAGCCTACAATTATCTGAACAATCTGAGCAGACTTACACGTCTTCTGCTGAATATTAACCTACAGATAAATAAAAACAGACAGAAATAAGTAAAATCTCAATAAAAAACCAGGGCTGCAGTCCCTGATTAAGTAACAAGACCTACCGGTATATAATTATCAAAATCGAATAATACTGATGTACCTGTACTGGAAGTACCGGTTAGGGCAGTTGGGCCTATAGGCCTACAGCGGTACCGGTACAGGTTACCGTTCTACCGGTACTTCAGCTTTATTGCTTACTGCAATAAAGAAAGCGATAACTGTTATTGTTCGCGCTTTTAAGACCTTTAGCAGTTTAACCTGCTAATTTATATGTCTTTTAGTTTGTAAATCGACTTTAGCCTATGACAAGTATTTGATGCACTACATTAGCCGAAGCCAGCCGATGCGCGATCATTCACCCGCTGGATATACCCGGGAGACTGGATTCGGATGCTCTGACCTTATTGCGGTGTAAGCCTACTGTATTATTCGATTGATCGTTAATATATAATCTCTGACAAATATTATTCACTTTCGGGAAATATTAACAGTTCCTTTAGGACGTGGCGCTCCAAATATGTAAACAGAGTTATGACTTATACTAAACACAACTGTACGGCTTATGATTCACGTATAAGGCGCATTCTTTAGGAGATGCTTAGTTATCAGTCACTCTTGCACACTACCGGTACCGCACAACTGCACACTGATCTGCCGACAGTCACTGAATTTGCTCATACATAAAGAGAACGGCAGTGGTTGATCGAACCGAACAAAGAGGCCCTACGTACAGCAAATCAGCCAATCAGCCGGTAGCTTGCATCATTTGAGTTAGGGAGTTTTTTAGAGTATTTGAGCGCCTTGGGGGAAACTGGATTGCGAAGCAAAAGGGCCAGTTATATCCCACAAAAGCTTTTACAGCATGGTGGACACGGACAGCCTATGACTTTCTTGAGACGCATCTTAATAGACACTGGACTTGAAGATGCGGATGATCTAGCAAATGTCATGGGTGATAGGGAGTTGTGGCGGTGCAATTTTGTCGATAAGCCGGCACAGCATTTTTAAAAATGCAGCTGCAATGCAGCATGCCGATCCTAGTAGTAGTAGCATTGTTTCTCTTCTATCATTCGTTTCTGCTGGATGTGGCGGAAGGTCTCAAAAGTTTGGTGATTGTACCAAGATGTTATATGAAAAGGGTCTGATCTTTGTTGCATTCGAGACACTAATTCAGTTGTTTTGACTTCATATGTAGTGGGCTGCAAAGGTGAAGTATCAATGGATATTGATACTGGTGTTGGATCTGCGGGGGCATCGGAATACCATCTATCCGAATCTTCACTCAAAGCAGTCACTGGCTGTAAATGGTGTGGATTAGGTTCTCTTTAAAACTTGGAAGAATATATTTTATACTTGTATTTACTAGGGCTGGTAATCGTGCCTGGTGGTTCTGATAACCCTCCCCTTAGGTTAAGATTACGAGTCAAACATCTGTTGACTTTGGCAGGTATACCTCTTGACTTTAGACGAGGTTTGTGTCGTTTGAGAGTAGACTTCAGTCGGAGTCTTTGTGATGACTTGTGTGTCGGTTCATGTTTAGTCTTCGATGGAGCTTTTATCCTAAGAGCCACTGGCGGAGAGTTATTCTTTAACAAGGAGTAATCCATATCAATTATATTGGTATCAGTGACAATATTATATATATCAAGGCAGAATAAATAAAACACAAGAGATAAATATCTAACTTTCGGGATAATACAATTACAATATCTTCTAGCGTAAATAGTATAGGTATGCACATCACAATAACAACAACAACATAAAAGAACATTCAACATTTATCTTTCAATTATTCACCAACATTCTCTGTTGATATTAAACAAAGCACCATGTAAAAGCTTTTGCGGACATAACAAGTCATTTTTCCGCAATGCGCAGAATACTCTAAAATAGCCCTGAATTTGTCCAACTACGCGACGGGAAGAAATTGGAGCTGGTGTGACAACATCTATCAGCTGATTCTCTGTGGACATGGAACTTTTAATAAGAACGTAAATCTATTAACTCAACTTAACTTAACTCACTAATTGTCATACTTGTCACATCTCAATTCATTTCTCATTGACATACTGACTGTTCACCGCATTATTTTACTTCTGTTATTAATTGTTGTTATATTAATGGATATTGCTGTTATATTTGGAGAATACCGATAAATAATCATAAAACCCCCAATCTTCTTGATTACTGAAGGTAAGAGGAACAGGTTTACCGGTAGCAACTGCGACTTAAATTATAGTGGTTTTTGTGTGAATTAAATTCTATTTCATAATCCCTACGTGTGTCAGTTGCAATCCTCCTTATATATGATCAAATTCAGTGACGGTCGGCAGATCAGTGCGAAGTAGTGTGAAGTAGTGTGAAGTAGTGTGAAGGTTAATAAAGCATCTCCTAAAGAATGCGCTATTTACGAAACTCTGTGGCCATCTAGTTGTGAATAGTATAAGTCATAACTCTGTTTTTATACTTAAAGCGCCACGTCCTAAAGGAACTGTTAATATTTCCCCGAAAGTAAATATATTTGTCAGAGATCATATAGTAGCGATCAATCGAATAATACAGTAGGTCTACACCGCAATCACTCTCAAGGAATCCGAATCCAGTCTCCCAAAACCGTGGGTGATAGGTCGCGCACGGACTGGCTTCGGCTGATGTAACTTCAGTACTATAGGTAATTGATATAGGCTAAAGTCGATTTATAAACAAGAGGACAACTAAAATTGGCAGGTTAAACTGCTAAAAGCTCTAAAAGCGCGAACACACCATAATTATCATTTGCAATATTCAGGAAATAATCGTCATTCATCTTCCCTAGCAACCTTGTGGCAAAGGTATATTTTGTAGGTTTTGTCAACTTTATGGCAAATCCCTTAAAGCCATTGATTTTTGGACTCATTCAGTTCTTGAAGAACATACTCAGCAGGAACCATCCATGGAACCTGTAGAAATCATAATATATTCACAGAGATGCTTCCAAAGAATAACACTGTCATCTCCATTGACATTCTGATTTATCTTTTCTCCCCTTTCTTAAGCTAGCTCCATACTTCTGACTTCCAGAAAGAACAGCATTTGGACCTAAGTCCGAAGCAGAACATTATCATTAGCATTATCTTATTCAACTTATCAACATACTACTAGGATCGGCATCCTGCATTGCAGTTGCATTTTTAAAAATGCTGTGCCGGCTTGTCAACAAAATTGCACCGCCACAACTCCCTATCACCCATGACATTTGCTAGATCATCCGCATCTTCAAGGCCAGTGTCCTTTAAGATGCGTCTCAAGAAAGTCATGGGCTGTCCACCATGCTTATTCACTCCATGAGGCTGCCAAAGTACAAGATTATGCACTGGCTGGTCCTCACGGCGAAAGCAATGTCCTGCAAAGCGGAGGCGATTTTGTTCTAGTGTCAAGCTTGGGGGAACCAATGGGACACCTCCAATGTTATATAGTGTCTGGTTGGAGATGTGTGCATTGTACTTGACACAATGAACACGGCGTAGCATTCTTGTGAATGTGCCATCCAGAGATTTGGTGTCCTCAGCAGTTAGAGCCCAGCATGGACTTCCGTAGATGAGTACTGGAACTACTGCTGATCTAAATAATCGGACCTTAAGTTTCCGATTAATTCTCGGTGACTTCCAAATCCTGGAAAGCCTATTCAAGGCGGCCCATGCCTTTCCCTTACGTATTCGAAGGTCCTCACCTGACTTCCGGATCCATGATCCCAGGTAACAAAAGTCGTCTACATGCTCAAGCATACCATCCTTTGAGCTTATGCTCATCTGATCAGAGACTTGCTGAGGACTTTCAAAGTTAACTGTCAAAATTTTGGTCTTTCGGGAGTTTGTAAAAAGACCAACACTAGAAGCAGCATGTTCTAATGAGCTGAGGAGCCGTTGGGCTCCCTCTAATGATTCTGAGAGTACTCCTAAGTCATCAGCAAAGTCTAGATCAGTTAGGTAGTTAGATCATTCCTACTTGACGTTCCCATACACCACTTGTGTGTGGTGCAACTGGAGTTTGAAAACGCCATTCTATTGCATATTGGTCTTGAAATCGCCGTAAATTGGATTCTTGGAACCATTCCGAAACAGTTACCCGTAAGACTCGTTCACCACCTACAAAGTTTGTTCCATTATCGCTATACATCATTTTTACATTCCCATATCGTGTAACAAACCTGCATAGCGCGTTGATGAATGCATTCCCAGTTTGATTATATACTATATCTAGATATATTGCCCTTGATCTAAAACAGGTAAAAATAACGCCCCAGCGCTTGACAGTTGTCCTCGCTTGAACCACTGAGAATGGTCCATAACAGTCTACACCTGTGGTACTGAATGGAGGTCGATTTGGCTTAAGTCTCTTGGATGGTAAATCTGACATTCTCTGAGTTAGTGGTAGTGCCAGGTAGCGTCTACATAATAGACACGAAGTGGGGACTTCGCGCAGCACGAAGTTGGCAGAGCCTTAGCGAATTGACACTGTTAGGGGGTAGGTCAATTTATGCAAATAGTCACGTTGGCCCTCTAGCGGCAGACTGGAGAACTGCAGATGGATTCGCCTCCTTTGAAAGTCACAGCTAATGGTCTAATACATATCTGCCAAGTTTCAGCTTAAACGGATTAAAAGCAAAGAAATGGGAGGGCATTAAATGTTTAGACATGTGGCCCTCTAGCGGGAGACCATTGCACTGATGGTGTCTGAAAGTCTCTCAAAAATCTCAACTTTTGCTCATATTGATATCTACAAATTTTCAACTTGGCAGTTTAAATCCGACAAAGTTATTAGCATGTCAAAATCGTAACGACGACGACAACGACGACGACAACGACGACGACGACGACGACAACGACGACGACGACGACAACGACGACGACGACGACGACAACGACGACGACAACTATTTGCATAAATTGACCCACCCCCTAACAGTGTCAATTCGCTAAGGCTCCGCCAACTTCGTGGCTCGCCCCACAATGCTTCAAAATCTTTCTAATTATTGTATTAATCCCAGTTATCAAGAACCTCTGCCTGATCTGTACAGTAAGCCAGTTCTGTCCTGAATGTAGATTTCTTTCATGATAGTTTCGTACTATGAGTAGAGCTAGTGGTGACTTCCCAGGATTGATAATAGGGTTCTTAGTATCAGAGTCTAATGGAGTTCTAGTTAATCTTGTATCTGTTCGAAGTATTCCACCATCATATCTCGGGTGCAGCTGATATATTGGGCTATCTGGCCTAATTGACCCACCTCTCAGGCAGCATTCTTTCTCAGTAGAATAGAACTCTTTCTGGACATAACGGATTAATTGTTGCTCTGCCATCTGGTATTCAGTCTGAGGAATAAGTTGAAATCTTTGAATAATTAATCCCTTATGCCATCAAAAAAATTGTCTTATTGTAATCACAAAAAGAACCAATCGATGGTATGATGAATAATGTTGTATTAATGATTGTACCGTATATGGTCCTATGGTAACTTGTGTCTTTTGTGAAGCAGGTTGACTTAGTTTTTTCAACATATGTGCATCTGGAATTTGAATTGTATGAATATTTTCCACTCTTTCATATCCAAATGGTTCAGTCATATATTCATATATTTCAAGTGGTGTTGTAGCTTTTCCAATCTTGCGGATTTTGTAAGCGGATTCAATTCTGCTTCATTACCCACCAGAAAATGGGATAGTGGCATTTTTAGCAATATGTTGGAGATACGAGATTAGCAATATTAATCTCGTATCGCAACCAACATTTGGGGGGGGGGGGGGGGGCAACACAAGCCCCGAAGCCACACACAAAGGAAAGTTAGAGGTCAAACCACCTCGGAGGGGACACAGCTAGTAGAGGCTAGCGGCAGAGGGGAAACACTCCCAGAGAGTGCAAGGGTGACAAGTAGGATATTAGCCAATAGGGGGGAGGAAAGCACGTGATAGGGCACAGGAGAGCATCCATTAGGTAACAGGCCAAAGTAGCGTAGAAGGTGAAGCAATATTGATATATCAATCATATATTACCTCCTGTTACCGGTTTGTGATTCAGTTAGTTAGTTACCCTACTACTACTACTAGGATCGGCATGCTGCATTGCAGCTGCATTTTTAAGAATGCTGTGCCGGCTTGTCAGCAAAATTGCACCGCCACAACTCCCTATCACCCATGACATTTGCTAGATCATCCGCATCTTTAAGGCCAGTGTCCTTTAAGATGCGTCTCAAGAAAGTCATGGGCTGTCCACCATGCTTATTCACTGCATGAGGCTGCCAAAGTACAAGATTATGCACTGGCTGGTCCTCACGGCGAAAGCAATGTCCTGCAAAGCGGAGGCGATTTTGTTCTAGTGTCAAGCTTGGGGGAACCAATGGGACACCTCCAATGTTATATAATGTCTGGTTGGAGATGTGTGCATTGTACTTGACACAATGAATCCGGCGTAGCATTCTTGTGAATGTGCCATCCAGAGATTTGGTATCCTCAGCAGTTAGAGCCCAGCATGGACTCCCGTAGAGGAGTACTGGAACTACTGCTGCTCTAAATAATCGGACCTTAAGTTTCCGATTAATTCTCGGTGACTTCCAAATCCTGGAAAGCCTATTCAAGGCTGCCCATGCCTTTCCCTTACGTATTCGAAGGTCCTCACCTGACTTCCGGATCCATGATCCCAGGAACAGAAGTCGTCGACATGCTCAAGCATACCATCCTTTGAGCTTATGCTCATCCGATCAGAGACTTGCTGAGGACTTTCAAAGTTAACTGTCAGAATTTTGGTCTTTCTGGAGTTAATAAAAAGACCAACACTAGAAGCAGCATGTTCTAATGAGCTGAGGAGCCGTTTGGCTCCCTCTAATGATTCTGAGAGTACTCCTAAGTCATCAGCAAAGTCTAGATCAGTTAGGTACTTGGCAGGATTTCCTCGACTTCTGGAGCCAGTAGGTGGAGTTATCATCACCCCATCATCATTATGATGATCTAAGGACATGCGTAGAACATAGTCAACCACAATAATGAACAAGAATGGTGCAAGTGTGTCTCCTTGGAGGACGCCCCATAACACTTCAAATGGTTCTGTGTCACCGTCAACAGTAGACACAAATGTTGTCGAACCATCGTATACTGATCTGATTGCTGCAATAATTTCATCAGGAATCCCATATAATGAAAGTATGCTGAACATACGTGAGCGAGAGACTGAATCAAAGGCCTTGAAGAAGTCAACAAAGATAACAGCCAGATGCCTGTCTTTATTTTTTGATAATTCTTCAATTATCCTTCTAAGTGCCAAAATGGGCTCCATGGTCCCACGACCTTTACGGAACCCATTCTGATTTCCACGGAGCAGTCTCTCAATGGGATCCCTGATGCGATTTAATAGAATCCTATTGTATAGCTTTGCAGCAATCGAGATCAATGAGATTCCCCGAAAAGAACCATAGAGTGTTAGGTTGCCCTTCTTGGGAACTGGGACCAACTTATTTGTTTTCATTTCTTGTGGGACTCTTGTTGTACGGTACATGTCTACTATGATGGGATAGATGAGCTTTAAACACTCAGGTATTTTAAAGACCTCAGGGGGAACACCATCTACTCCACTGGCACGATTGGTCTTAATGCTCTTTGCAGCAGCCTTCACTTCTGCAAAGGAGATATCGCCAATGGGAATATCTGGGAGTACAGACTCAGACACCTTTACTTCTATAAAGTTATCAGGCAATACCCTGTCATTATTGAGGAGCTTTTCAAAGTGGGCTTTCCAACCATTGAGGCGATCGGCTGGTGATTCAGCCTTAACCTTGGTGGTTGGTTGGCTTTTCCGCCCAGTAAGCAGATTGATCGATTTCCATGCCTGGGATGATTGCCTGCTGTCGTCAGCATCATTGATGGCATCAACCTGTTGGTTTATTAGCTCCTGTAGATTAACAGAGTACTGCCTGTTCAGGGACCTAGATGCAGCCTTAACTGCATTCTTGGCCGCTGTAGTCTGTTTGAGTCGGGACTCTTTCTGCGCCTTATGAAGGTCATTTCGGCACTTTTGAATTTTATTGTCAGTCCAGGGGGCCCTTTTCCTGTTTCGAGGGTATACAGGAACTGTTTCTGCAGCTGCTAACTTAACTGCTTCTGTAAAGGCAGTATAGCCCTCACAGTGATCTGCCGCCTCAGAGGCAAGAGCCTCATACCTGTTGCTCAGCTGTAGTGTGAAGCTGGATCTCACACTTGGCTGTTGCAACAGAGAGGACCAGTCATGCCGCGGCAAAGCAGATTTCGTTGTTCTGCTAGCACGCAGACTAAGTCTTACCTTGGCCACAATAAGGCGGTGATCACTGGAGAAGGGTCGAAGTGTAAATGCATTACAGTCTTGTATAGAGCTCCTGTATTTCCTACGAAACAGAATATGGTCTATCTGGGACTTGTGACCACTGGGTCCACTATGAGTCCATAGCTTTCCAGTTCGCTTCTTGAACTGGGTTCCAGCCGAAAACAATCCATTTCCAGAGATAAAATCCTGAAGATGGACAGAATTTCGGTTAACACTATTGCTATAGACCCAGGGCGATGAAGGTGATTGATGCAGACTTGCATTAAAGTCTCCCAGGAATGTTAAGAATGCATGCTGATCCACTCCATCAGTAGCTGCTTGTAGATTGTGGTAGAAATTTTCCACCTCCTCTACAGGGGCAACACTAGTTGGAGAGTAGCACACAATCAGAACCACCTTAGGAAACTTCTTAGCCAGTCTTCCAGAACATGAGAAGTGGCAACGGATGATGCGGTTAGAGATTTGGTCTATTTTGTCCAATGCTGCATGTGCAGTTGGATTCATCAATAGACCAATTCCACCATTGCCACTATCATTTGCTGACGCGAGGGCGAGTCGCCAACCGCCCCCCATGTCCTTAATCAGAACCTCATCAGTCTGTCCAGTCTGCATTCGGTGCTCTTGAACACCCACTGCGCTAAGAGAAAGCTTATCTGCCAAGGCAG
>JAUCBJ010005014.1:0-87361 GCA_032718475.1 Nemertoderma westbladi | reverse complement strand
CACTCGACAAGAACGGAAAGCTTTGCCATTGGACGGATTTAAGTGTCTAGCTATGAAGGGATTCGGCAGGCAGTTAGGTAAGGTGCCGCCGATGAGTCCCATAGCACAGGAGTATTTTGACAAGCTCAGGATACCCAGACACCAGGTAGGTTATAGGAATGTTTCTATGTTGATTGGTGCAGAACAGCTGATCGCACACCAGATATGGGAAACGAAACCAGCTGAGCCGCATGTCAATGGACCACATGCCCATAGGACTATATTAGGTTGGTATACACGAGTACCCATGTCTTATGAGTTTACAGGTGGCGACAAGCCAATGAACAGATACGACGAATTACAGCCTATAACTCAACCACCGTTAGTAGAACCACCAGACATAGACGAGTTTAGGAGAACCTGTATTGACCACTATAGTGACTTTAGCGAGTCGGACGAGGAGTTGATTCCCGATAATGTTAGGTTGTCGGAACCACTTCACAACGACCGGACAGATAGTGAACCCGAGGACTACTGTTATCAGACCCGTGGGTCTGGTTCAGCGGCCCACGCTACTTATCTGACTAACGTTTTGACTTATACAGACATAGTGGAGGGTCAAGTGGCTAAATATCGAGACCTAGACATTTTCCAATACAGTGAGGAGGAATTACAGAAGGAATTGATACGCCAGGACCTCGAGACAGGAGCCAGAACCGTCGAATGGCTGGATAGGGACGCAATGGAACCCGGTGGATATGACCTAGCCATGTCTACTGATGAGAAACGGTCGCTGGAGATGATGGAAGACACCATACGTCTGCTACCGACTGGACATTTTGAAGTTGGAATGTTGTGGCGTCGACAACCACCTAAGTTGGAGAACAACTACAACTTAGCCTTGAAAAGATTGAACGGAGTAAGGGCTCGGTTGTTGAAGGAATCCGGACATTAGGGAGAAGTATTGCGCCCAGATCAACAACTATTTCGCCAAGGGATTTGCTGGGAAGGTAGAGGACCCTGACTTAGTGACAGACCAGACTTATTACCTTCCACACCACTATGTGACTCACCCTGACAAGCCAGACAAAGTCCGAGTAGTCAACGACTGCGCAGCAGTCTATAGAGGTATGTCCCTGAATTCAGAGTTGATGGATGGTCCCAACCTGAATAACTATTTGATTGGAATACTGTTGCGTTTTAGACAGCGGCGATTCGCATTTACTTGTGACATCGAGGCGATGTTCCACCAGGTAAGAGCCTGTAAGGCAGACCAGGATAGCCTTCGCTTTCTCTGGTACGAGAATGAAGACTTATCCGGCCCAGTGGTTACATACCAGATGTACGTTAGGATATTTGGCGCCCGCGATAGTCCGAATGGCACGCTGTTCGTTTTAAAGAAAACGGCAACAGCCCAGATTGGTAAGTATCCAGTAGAAGTAATTGAGTCTATATTGAGAAACTTCTATATGGACGACGGATTGGTGTCCAAGGACACAGCGGAACAAGCCATAGAAGTGGCTCACGGCCTGCAAGAGTGCTTGGCTACAGGGGGATTTCCTCTGACCAAGTTCACTACAAACTCGGAGGCCCTATTAGAATCGTTCCCGGTGAAAGATCGCGGGAGCGGAGACATAGAATTGGGGGTAGAACCAATCCCCATGGCGCGAGTACTGGGACTCGCTTGGAACCCGAACTCAGATAAGTTCCAGGTAAGAGTTAGATTTGAGCCCAGTAGCCCAGACAAAGTTTTGACAAAGAGGATTTGCTTATCGACATTAAGTAGACTATTTGACCCGATGAATTTTATCAGTCCGGTTATATTACAGGCACGAGCGTGCATGAGGAAAATTTGGTTGTCCGACTTAGAGTGGGACGAACCAATATCTCCTATACATGCAAAGCAGTGGAGGGAGTGGGAAGCCGAGTTACATCTATTGAAAAACATAGACGTACCCCGTTCCTACTTTCCGAATCAGCTGGTATTTCCAGCTGATCTCGAACTGCATTTGTTCAGTGACGCAAGTGACACCGGCTTTGGTATGGTAGCCTACCTTCGCCGAGAGGTAAGTCAGGACAAATTTGAGACGGCCTTTGTGACTTCTAGATCAAAGACAATGCCGGTCAAATACATGACTGTCCCTCGTGCAGAGTTACAGGCGGCTGTAGTTTCGGTCGAGGTAAGTAAGCAGATAATTGAGGAGTTAGACACGACATTGACCTTATTCTATTGGATGGACGCATCCTTGGTGTTAGTATACATTGCGGCCGACAATATTGCACTAAAGACATTTGTGGCCAATAGACGCGCTCAGATCGTTGATTTTTCGACGAAGGAACAATGGAGACATTGTCCGGGAGTGTTGAACCCGGCCGACATAACTTCGAGAGGTGCAATGCCGGCGGAATTCTGTCAGGAAGAGTCCCAGGAGTTTTGCTTGCATGGACCTGATTTTCTAACGAGGACACAGGAACATTGGCCAGAGCGACTAAAGATAGTGACCAATCCGATGCCTGAAGATGCAGAAGTCAAGGTGGAGAAAGTCTCTAAGTCGAAGTCTAAAGCCAAACTTAAGTCATTGGAGCGGCCTGAAGAGTCATTGGAGCGGCCTGAAGAGTCATTGGAGCGGCCCGGAGACCTGTCAGACCAACAGACTTACGTGACTACTAGGTCCGGAAGGGTAAGTTATGACATCAAACCACCCTTACAGACTAAACCGGAGTCACAATTGGTAAGTGACGGACAGAAAATGACCGACACAATGGAGCCTTTGGTTTCCAAACCTGCGGGTTTGGATTCGAAACTTCCATTAGTTAGCGGACAACCGTCGCTGGCATTAGAGTCATGCAGTGTTTATGACAAATTACTAAATTCGTCTGCCTCTTGGCTGACAATTTGTAAAAGAACTGCGTGGTTAAGCCGATACGTTTCGTACCTTTGTTTAAAACATTCGAAACATTTGAGAGAACCATTGAGCACCAATAGTGAGCGAATTCGGAAATTGAAACAACCTCTGACAGAGGATGAGATTGATCAAGCGGAATTAAAGCATTTGAAACATTATCAAGTGTGTGCCTTCCCGAAAGAATTCCATCTATTATCGGCTCAACGACCAGTTCTCTATAAACCCCTTAGAAAATGGAGTCCATTAATCCATAAGGGTTTGATTTGTCATAGATCGAGAATCCAGACTGTCGACATAAACTCACAGTTTAGGTTCCCAGTGATAATCCCTAGTCACCCGATAGAATTGCAAAGAGCGATTCTATGGGATATACACAAGAGGTTGCATCACGCGGGAAAGTTACACTGTTTGTCGGCAGCGAGACAGCGATTCATTCTATTGCAGCCAAGCAGGGCAGCAGGCACTATGTACGACGCCTGTCTGGTTTGCAAGAGGGTGAACGCCAGAGTATTGGAACAGGAGATGGCTGAACTCCCGGAAGCGAGAGTGCAGGCATATGACCCACCCTTTACGAACACAGGGGTGGATTGTTTTGGTCCGATTGAGGCAAAGAGTGGACGGCTGACCCACAAGCGATGGGGTCTGCTACTGACATGTATGGCGAGTAGAGCCATACATATCGAGCGTGTGGCAGACATGTCGACCAAATCTCTGCTCCTGGCCTTAAAGAGATTTATGGCCAGGAGAGGACTAGTAAAGGCGTTCTACTCCGATAAGGGTACAAACTTTGTCGGGGGGAATAGCGAGTTGAACGCGGCGCATAAAGCGGCACAGAATAAAGAAATTTCTGCAGCACTTTTGCCGCAAAGAGTAGAGTGGAGATTTAATACTCCAGAAAGTCCTTGGAGAGGAGGAAGTTGGGAGCGTTTAGTTCGCTCTGTAAAGCAGGCTATTGCTAAAACATTGCCTGTAAACAAACAACTTACCGACGACGAACTGGTTACAGCTTTCATTGAAATCGAGCATACCCTAAACTCGAGGCCGATAGCTATGTTGCCAGACGGTGTTGCATTAACGCCGAATCATTTGCTAATGCAGAGTCCAGCATTTCTTGTGCCGGCATCAGAACCCATTAGTGCCGACCTATATAGTCGTAAAAGCTGGAAAATGACACAGTTTGTGGCGTACACATTCTGGGAATATTGGCGGGAATACTATCTTCCCACCATATCTACCAGAACAAAGTGGTACAAAACGGTTCGGAGTCTCCAAAGGGGAGATTACGTATTGATAACCGAACCCATTGTCAAGAGAAAGTATTGGGAGACGGGAGTGATCTTGCACACACACCCAGACGTGCAAAACATAGTGCGCACAGTCACTGTGAAAATTAGGTGCAAGTGTCCACACCCAAAGAAGTGTAAAACTAATGGTTTGCACACCTTGGACCGACCGGTCCAAGATATTGTGTTATTAGAGGAGACACGTATCGAGACGGGAGATTATAATTTGTCTCCTGCCTCAAAACAGAGTTAGTGTTGGACGCAACTCACTTCGTATGCATTCCTCGTATGCAAATACAAGGAAATGCATAGGAGCGGGGTTGTGGTGATTTGCGTTGAGTTTTGTCTGGTGGGTATCAAAACAAAATTTTATTTTCAAAAATTTTGGAAAATTAAAAATTTTAAAATTAGAAGTGAACCCAAGACAATTCCAGACGCTGTGTATAGACGCGTTTTAGAATTCGTCTATAGATAACAGTAATTTGAAAAGTCGTGAAGCCTGGAAAATAGCATTTAGAAACCATGGTGACGGCTATATTACGTAGGAGTGTAAATTGAGTTTAGCAACTTCCACGGATTGGTGCCAACAGTGCAACTAAGGTGCTAAAGGTTAGTAGCACCAGAGGCGTACATGGACCCCACTCAGTAGTTTGCAGTGATGTGTGATGTTCGATTATCAAACCTGTGGGTTTGGTATAGTCGAGTATTGTGGCTATAGTCCTTTCTAACTACTGTAGTTTAGTACGAGTAATGGGAGTAGTTTGGGCATCAAAAAGTGAGTTGGTCACGGCCAGTTTATCTCCAAAGTTTTTGCGCTATGCATGGGAATAGGTTAGAGGATAGTTAGTTAGGAAGAGACGGAATCTAGAGAGTCGAACCTGAACTGCTGGAAGGCAGCGGGGGGGGGGGGTTCGGGAGGTCTGTCCTTCGGCGACATCTAACTGATTACCCACAGTGTAATTGGTTTGCGTAACGGAACACTTATTGGGTTATATATGTATATACGCGGGGCATAATGGAGAAGGATATTAGAGCGCAACCGCGCAGAGGATTTACTGCCGGAGAGGAGGCGGAGTTACCATTCGCGCGACCGGGATGTAAAGATTCGAACGTTTACTACCATGGGCGGTCGGTGATGGAGCTAAATGGGAAATACAAACCCACGATTCCCGACCGACTAGACGAGCAACATCCAGAACCGATATTAACGCGTTGTCAAGCTCACCAGTTCCTTAGATATAACGAGGGAGGTTACCCGATGAGCGACCCGATGATCAGTATCGACTTTAGCGGAAGGCGACCTCCGAGACCCATTACGCCGACCGTTACGACATTAGATCCGTATACGGAGATTAAACCCTGTTCGACACCCAGTTTGATAGACACGGCAGCGGCCATTTCGCTATACCGAGCCTATAAAGACCTAGAGGCGCGGCGCGAAGCGGCACGGGACTCGAGTTCCTGGACCACGTTCACTTCGCTTCACCAGGAGAGGAAACTCACGCCTGAGTATCCAGACGAGATTCGCGCCATCCATCCGTCTACTAACCATACCCACGATCCGCGATTTATACGATATTTACTCCAAATTATTTCGGGAAGTTTCGACGAACGCATTATTAAGCCCGAATATGTCCAATCCTTTATATATCATCGTCGCTCTGATATATACGTCTAGAATTATTACCCAGCGCACAATTGGCGGCCTAAGGAGACTCGTTTGGGGTCATTGACCTCTGAACGAGTGGAGGATCAGGACCGCCGCGCCCACAGCGACAACAGCCGGAGCTCACAGCTCGCGGCAAGTACCAGAAGGAGGAGTCATTGGCAAGCGTCAAGCCAAGGACGAACAGAACATTCTATAGTTGAAGAAAGAGGAGTTGGCGGAGGCGCCCACAGGGACACGGCAAATGGGACGAGGCCGAGGGAGGAGCACCAGTCGGGAGATAGTCGGTGCCCAGGGAACGTCGTCGCTGGTTCCGGGAAGTGACGCCTCAAGGACGCCGTCAACAGAGTCTACAGGGGGTAGACTGGTGTATCTGGAGAAGGGAGCGAGCCCGAGAGACCCAGGAGCTAGCCGATGAGACTATAATATCACGGAGCGACAAACTCTAGACATATACATCATCGTCGCTCTGATGTATATCGTAGGTTTGATAAACATTCGACTGGACTCATATACACTAGTCGTATCCATGTTTTAGAATTTTATTTTCGAAGGCCAAAAATATTGAAAGTAAATACTTTAACTATATTTGATTTTGTGTATATGACTTTATTTGCTCTAAAGTTTATTGAAAGAGGCAAAGGAAGTGATTGGGGAGACGAACCCGCGGGTTTGGCTTACTCCTTTCACTTACCTGAGCAATCATCAAACCAAGATGATTTGCGTTTTTTATAAGAAATTAAGTAAAATCCGAAAATGAAAGAAATTATTACGTATTTTATATTTAGTTTGATTATCGGCCTTTAATGCAATTTAGTTAAAAATTTAGCCTCAAATACGTTTATATTTAGTTTATCTTGTTAATGTTGATCGTTAATTTGAGATGGGAAATGGGGGACATTGTCCTAGCCATGTTCCATTTCAATAAGTAAATTGTTAATTTGTAAATAAATCGAAGGAAGTAATATTTTGTAAATTTAATTTGTATGTAATTCATTATGCAATATCTATAGCAATATTTGTAAATAGTAGAATTATTGTGTTATTTAGATTAGTTGGAAGAAATTTATTTTGTTTTGTATACATCACCTTATACTCTTCTACAATTGGAGGGAAACATTGTATGATTTCCCTTGGAGCGGTGTTACGGTATATGGCGCTGTATCCACATTATTAGTCATTATGCAGTATGCAATATTAGTCGTTATGCAGTATGCAATATTAGTCCGTTATACTGTACGTAATATTAGTCCATTGTGCAGCATGATATTTTAGATAAGGCATAATAACGCAGTGGTATTTAGATAGGGAAATCGAAACACCCATATATTTGAATCCATCCATTTTGTATAGTATGTAGCCCTACCTACGTAATTTTGTATTAGGATATATGTAGATAGTTCCAGGGTAGCAAGTTTATTCGGACCCTGGATTTTGTGCTTGCTGATATTAGCATCGATAGGGCTAGCATATAGGGACGCTGTCCTGGCCATTCAGCAGCCAGGGACGTGAACCATTACCATATATGGTAATAATTTGAGGTTTGGGCAGGCAATAGGGCTACAATCCGGCCTCCTTATTGGACTAACTGCTTCCAGGTTGGTCTAATGCTAGCGCGGACTGGAGAGCCAATAGGAGAGCGATTGCGTCACCCTATTGCATCACCCCATTCGGATCACCTATAAATTGGCGGTGTGCCGGTAGAACCTCACATGACACCTCACATGATCTGCTATCACCTTTGTACTTGCTGAGCTGTCTCTATTCATTTTTTGACGGATTTTAGAGTATTTCTGCAATTTGATTAATTTCTTGGAATGATTTGGTAGTGCGATTACTCTTGATTTTTTCTCAATTAATTCCTTCGATTACTGCTAATTACAACTGAACTATGATTTCTACCTTTTGATTAATGGTTCTATGTGATTCCTTTCTGCGCAATAATCCTAAGGGATTTCTGAGACTGTCAGACTTTGTGATTTGCATGCGCCGCTACGGTAGCTATTAGCATAATGGAGGGCTAAGGTGCCAGTAGGCGGTGGGCACATCGGGGGGTTGGGCGACTAAGGGAGAGCGGAGGATTCAAAGGCGGGCAACGCTGGCGGGGGTCAACGTTGTGGTCGGGCAATTTGGACTGTAGGTTGGAGACCGCTCGCCGGTACAGTAATTAGGGGGCTGATGATCCAAGGTTTTGTCTCTATTTAGTATTAGGGGGCAGGAATTGGGTTAGTTAGGAAGCCTAGATGTACCCGGGAGGGGCCTGCATACCTCACAGTAAGTGGGTAAGTACGTAAGTAAGTTGTGAATTATATAATTGCAGATTGTATAATTGCAAGTCGTGCTATTGTGATCCGTGATTGCTGACTCTGATTGATGTGTTACTAAAGTGTGCCTAAGATTACGAATGCTTAGATAGGCGCTCTTTTCCCTTTGATTGATTTCTATCTCTTAGTTTACTGTAAATAATTACTGATTAGGTCAAAGTAATACAGTATTTTAGGCTGTTACATATTTGTGACTGTAATTAATTAGTAAAATTAAGAATTAGTACGCAGCATAGCGGAGAGTAGCTAAGGTAATAATTAGAGTACCGTAAACTATTCACGCTGAGCGGTTATTTGAATTAGCGGGCAATAAACTAGATCGCAATAGTTAGTACGCAAGACACTAGTGAATTGCTGGCCTAAAGCCAGCTGCAGGCAAGTTTAGACCCAGAGCGGTATCACCCACGAAAGACATTGTACTGTACCAATTTTGATTTATTTAAATATTCTCGCATTCACACATTTCGTTAGGGAACCCTCCGTATTCGCGATTAGAAAAGACGTAGGCATTAGCGTACTTCAACAGTAGTAAAATTAGGCGTAAGAATATACTCTGAGTGCAAAGCCCCTCGCACTCGTCTTAAGTAAGCTTAGGGAGCCGACTCGGGTTTATTGTTTTGGTTATTCCCGCGTGGCTCATAGATTCGAACAGTTAGCTCTCTATCGAGCGATCGGTAGAGAAAGGAACAAGCGATTTTGCAGGAGCTGTGTAAATTTAGTAAAATATATTAGCGGACGGCAGATTAGCGCCATCCAACGGTAAGTAGCGGTTTTGTATTTAGCAACCCTTACAATTTAGTAATAGCACGCTCCTGACCCCCTTTACTTAACAGTAGAGCAGTCTTTGTGTCTTATTGGTTAGGCGAGAGCTCATTAGGTTGGCAGAGAGGTATACGGGTATTTGTCTGTTCAACAGTTCTGCTGTTAGTATAGGTGTCGCGGTTGTTTAACAGGGCGTATGCGTAACAAGAAGTATATAGACTATATGTCGTATATATCACGACTCTTACCGAAACGCGACGACACCAAAGAAAATGACACAATAACGCATCAATATATTATTATATAATACTCAAAGATTTCAAGCTGTTTGGTTGTAGTAACAATGTAACTACAAAAATATAATTTACACAAAATACAGTAGCAAACAAATATACTGTATTGGTGTGTGTACATATAAACTATATGGTAGGCCCAATAAGCTAATGAATTACAGTAGAAGTAAACCTATTGTACTGTAGATTGTGAATTTTTGTAAGTTTCAAGCAAAACCATTTTAATCACCAAACACATCGAGAAATTGCCAACTGTATTTTGGCGAAGTTTGCGGCCTTTCCGATAGTATTGGTTGAGTCTGTTCGATACATTCGGGGCAGGTTAGATGGTCCCAAGTGTTGGGTGTAAATGGTTTCAACGTTACCCTAGACTTTGGTACAGTCGGTTGAACGGTTTCTAGAAAAAAATAAGAAGTTACATAGAAAATTGAATGGATTACCCACTGCACTGCCCAGGCCACCGGCCGAAATATATGTACAGCATTAAGCAGTTAGTAACTGTCTTCGGTCTGTATCTGAATTTTGTGATAAAGTTGTTAGTTGTACAACTGTAGTAGACCTACAGTATGTAGGCCTACTGTACTACAGTAATAATAATAATACAATGTAAATAGGACAATATGATAATGCTCTCCATAGCGAAAAATATCAACCGGCCCTATTGGGGCTCGAACCCGGTACCTTGGTTTCAAACTTCTGGTTATCATTCTGGTTACAATTCACTTATTATTAATAATAATAATACAGTATACTGTATTCCTACAGTAGTTCAATTACTGATTACAGACTAATAAGACACTATTGTAAGCACAATAACTGTGTAGTACTACAGTGTAGTATGCGGTAACGTTTGGGTCCACTGAAGTAAAAAACACGAATACTCTACCCCAAATTTAGAGTCAGAGTAATAATTTGAACATTACAAATGAGTTTCTGTAAAAAGTAACAAAATTTAAATTTTAACACCAACCCTTCCAAGGCGTCTGTAAATATTGTTACACTATACCACCTCTACTGTTCCATAATAGAATTGAACCAGTTACCTTTACATTTTTTTAACGTTATTAACTCCAGAAAGACCAAAATTTTGACAGTTAACTTTGAAAGTCCTCAGCAAGTCTCTGATCGGATGAGCATAAGCTCAAAGGATGGTATGCTTGAGCATGTGGACGACTTCTGTTACCTGGGATCATGGATCCGGAAGTCAGGTGAGGACCTTCGAATACGTAAGGGAAAGGCATGGGCAGCCTTGAATAGGCTTTCCAGGATTTGGAAGTCACCGAGAATTAATCGGAAACGTAAGGTCCGATTATTTAGAGCAGCAGTAGTTCCAGTACTCCTCTATGGGAGTCCATGCTGGGCTCTAACTGCTGAGGACACCAAATCTCTGGATAGCACATTCACAAGAATGCTACGCCGGGTTCATTGTGTCAAGTACAATGCACACATGTCCAACCAGACACTATATAACATTGGAGGTGTCTCATTGGTTCCCCCAAGCTTGACACTAGAACAAAATCGCCTCCGCTTTGCAGGACATTGCTTTCGCCGTGAGGACCAGCCAGTGCATAATCTTGTACTTTGGCTGCATCATGGAATGAATAAGCATGGTGGACAGCCCATGACTTTCTTGAGACGCATCTTAAAGGACACTGGCCTTGAAAATGCGGATGATCTAGCAAATGTCATGGGTGATAGGGAGTTTTGGCGGTGCAATTTTGTCGATAAGCCGGCACAGCATTCTTAAAAATGCAGCTGCAATGCAGCATGCCGAACCTAGTAGTAGTTACATTTTTTAATAATATTAGAAAATGTAACGTAACTACATTATTTAGTCGAACTCTAATAAATATTTCTGTGGACGATGTCATTATATTATGTTTTGATCGGTTTCTTGTTTTCGTATTTTCTAAGACACTACTAATGTTTACCTCTATATTTTAATTTAGATATAATTGTAGCCACCTGTCATATTCAATTATATTTATATATGTTAATTACAATAAATTATTGAGATTGTGTTCTAATGTGCTGCAAATATTCAGTAATAAAAACGGAAGGTTTTAACTAACCAAAACAATTAACGACTCGATATGTACATATCCTAACTCTAAATGTTCAGTAGCAGACGTCCATTCGAATAGAGCAGCTTTATAATAAGTTATACAGTGGCTGCATTACGCTTGTGCGCTTGTCGTTCGAGTAACTGAGTTTGACGTTGAATACAGATTACGGGGCACAATGTCCGGTCGTCTGGCTCACTGTTTAAACACCGTGACAATATCGCAGCAAGTATTTCGGAGGTACCGGGAAGATCAAATGTCTAGAAAGTTTGTAGAATCACATAACAATTTCCTTCAAATGTGGGTTGGCGAAAACATGAACAACGTTTTCACACACGAGGCACAATATGCATTACCTATCCGTTAATCCGTTGTGTTCAAAAACTGTCTGTTAAGGGTCGGTTAACACGAGTGATACTGCATTCATAGCATTCATCAGTAGAATCGATTTTCGATGATAGGTACTAATTAACGTTTGTTGTATAATTGCTATATCCCACATTAATGGCATACAGTACATTGTCTTAAACCAATAATGGATTGAATATGAATAATTACAGTTAATGGTGTGTATTATACAGTACTGTACTGTGTGTTTAACGTGAATGTACTTCGGGCAGTTGAAAGTGTATCATGTACAATGACTTGCAGGACAGTAACTTCTACTACAGAGCCGTAATTAATAATTAACAAACCTCCTGTTATTGAGTGGTGTAGTACAATAGGACCGGGACTCTTAGGCCTCAGCTTCGAGCTGTCACTCATGTAGAGCGGTCGTATGGCCCCATATGCCAGCTTCCCATGCCCCCGTGTTGTAGTTCCTATTAGCCCGTGGCGGTTCATTTGTTCACTTATCTGATTCGCTTGGCTTCGAGGTGTCAGCTGATTAACTACCATCGTTTGGTAAGAACTTCTATAAAAAAATACATTATAAGTAAGACAATTTACTGGAAATAATGTATGAGTAGAAGGGGGAAGTGAGGTGGGCGTGATGTGCAACAGAACCATGTATGTATATGTAGCCCTGAAAACGACTAATATGTTCCCCAAAACTAGCAGTATTTTCCTACAAAATTGGGCAGTTTACTCCCAGAAAACGGTAAGGTTCTGTGAAACGGACAACCTGAAAACGGACAATATATTCCACGAAAAAGGACAATATTTTGCCTCAAAAGGACAATATGTTTGCACGAAAACGGAAAGTATATACTGTAGTAAATGGCGGGCTCCCTTCAATTTGTTATATCTGTATGTATCGGATATAATATTTGTTATATAAGTCTACATATGCTCCCCCAGTCTGTGTAAAAAATTGTAACGGCAATACTAGAAAATATATTTAATTTGTAAAATAATAAAATAATATATGAGATAGGCTAGGTAGAGGTTAGCTAGAGGTAGTTGAACAGAGTTTGTGATGGAAGCCGTGGGATGTAAATCTGGTTATTAAATGTCGGTTTTTCTGGTTACTGTTTTTCCAAGTATTTGATATAAATGCCAGTCCTAATTGGTAGAGTTGTTGGTTGAAATTTTCGTTGCGATCAGATTGATGTTGTTTGTAGAGTTCAAGAACGTCAGCAGAGTTAAATTGTATGTGGGTGTTGAGTAGAATGTCGTTGATGAAGGTTTGTTGGTTAGTCAGTTTGAGTGCAAGTGTGGAGAAAGAGGATATATGCAAGCCGAGAAGTCGTTTGATGAAGGTGGTCTTAATTTTGTCGAGGTCTTTAATTTGGGACGTATGGACCGACCGATTTCAATTAATGCGTGTGTGGATAAGGGAGCGATTTTCATATCAAATAATTTAATTCCAGTTTCTACAGATACCCGGTGTAAGTTGTCCAAACAGCCGATGGCGGCGTTGGATTTTTCCTTTTTACATTTAACGTATTTGGTGTCAAAGTGGGCTGGAGTGAACCCCCTAAATACTCGTAGTGGTCACTGATCTTTATTGGTTTTCCGTCGTAATGAAATTTATCGTAAATGGTTGGTTAGGCGGCCCCAGTTTGGGAATTTAACTATTTTTGTTATATAGATTTATTTATACATTATGTAAAAACAATAACAAATACACCAAACAATGTACCGGTATAAAGGTATTGTCCAACATAACATATAGGATTACCCCTAAAGCTTTGCAGCTTATTTCCAAGGGGGTCCCATGTTTTGATAAGGTTTACATCTAGAGAGTTTTGTTTACACCAAATGTGAAGGTTGTCTAGTCCGTGCTGGTTATCTTTAGGGTTTGAAGAGTAGAAGGCCAGGTCGTCGGCGTAGAATATACTTTTTAGAAAAGCCAGACCTCCTACGTACAGCATTAACTAGGTTACCAATGTCGATTATAAAGCATGTGGATATTATATATTGCTGAAAACAGATATAATATTAATATAATATTAAAGTCAGTTTATTTATCGTTTATTGATTTGTCGCAGTTAGTTGGTAATAATAGCATTGTAGTTTGAACAATGATCACATCTGCACCAATTGAAAACACAACTACAGTAACAATAACGGAATCTATAAGCATTATTACACTTACTACTCGTTTGTTGTACAGTACGTGCTGACAACATTTTCAACTTTATATTCGCGCAGATGATGTTACAGTATATAGTAAACCGTACACTGCACCGGCAATATTATTATTATCAATACTATTTTAGTGTCGGTAAATTTTTATCGAAGGCGTTGTTGTTGAGACAAAGATGCACCCAGACTATGGCCATGTTGTCAGTACTGAACAGGAATTCGGTTCACAAACCAACAGTAATTATGGACACGAAAGAAGTAAGTAAAGTATGCGGGTAATTAATATTTATAAAATAACAAGCCATTATAGGCCTATCAGTTAATGTAAATGCATTATAACTCAAAACAACAAACTATAGAGTAGAGTTAAGTACAGTACCTCTGTTGTAAGATAACTCCCTGGTTGTTGCAGTTAACCGTAACCCAGCCCTTAGCAAATAATATGTTTCATTGCAACTGGGTGTGGTCATTCTCGTATAGTTAAACATTAGGAAGCTCAAGGTAGCCAGCTCGATGATACTAAATCAAATAGAACATTAGGCCTTCACATTCAAACATCATCTCAATCACATAGTATTTTTTCAGACAGAAATTGGATTTTCTTGGATTTGTAATCTTTTTTTTGTTTCCCCCACCTTTTACAAACGATTTTAGAAAACTCAGGAAAATAATAGTTTGTTTTTTGTAATCTTTTAATTGTTATCCCGACTTTTGCAAATTAGCCAAACAGCCAATTAGATTTGTTTCCCCGAGTTTTGTTAAGTCGTTTGAACAAGTTTGCAAAAGTCGGAGAAACAAAAAAAAAAGCTTACAAAACTGACAAAACTGGCCGCTCAGGGCCACCATACCAACCAGTACTAGTAAACCTAATATATTTGAAAACGTTCGCTGAATAAATTGCAGTACATGAAGTTTTAGACACGGCGAACACTGGAGATGCAATATGCATCGTATTATATTTTATATATTGATTGGCTTTATGGAATTTATTTATTTTGTTTAAATTTTATTCCAATTATATTTTTCATTTCCATCCATATATCATTTAATTTTCAATGAATAACAATGATGATGAAGTTATTATTGGATACATCAATAAATTACAAGAGACCTGAGGCTGGCGTTATAGTATAGTTATATGATCAACCACGAGATGATCCATATAAATTTGAGAATTATTCTCGCATGTCCATTGGTACATTTACATTTGATGCACTTTTGTCCCTAATTGTCCTTTTTTTAAAATTATATTTCAAATAATTTATGATGCATCATGCATCTGTAGTGTACGGCCTCCGTAGTCTACCATGTATTCTATAATTCGAGATGCAAAAAGTAGAACATCGAGGATGTCCTTTTTTGCATCTTGCATCTCTAGTGTGCGACGGACCTAAGGGTGTAATGTAATCCTGAAGTCCATTTTAATTCTGAATTATATTCAAGATTTGTCAGAGACCAGCAATAAAACAATAACTGTATCATTATTGTTTATATAAGAGTAGACCACACCTGGTACAGAAGGCCGTACGCCTATATGAATTCGGAACTAAATTATAATTAAGAATGGAAAATGTGCCAGTGTCACATAGTACTGAAACAAACTAAACTTAGCTGGTGAGCTGCATATATGCATGGAAGTGTGACGGGGAATGATGTATTGTGGGGCGAGCCACGAAAGTAAGCGAGAGTAGTTAATTAATGTTGGTTAGGGTAAAATTCGAACACATTTATTTTCTTAGAAAATATTTAATATTAACGATATGGAATGGGTCCAATATCTTTCAACCCAATAATAATAAATTACATTGCTGATAATATGACAAACTAAAACGCATGAACATGAAAGTAACATTAATAAAAGATAAAATAATTAAAGTGTTACAAGTTTATTGGCCAGTAAAGCCTCCCCTTCCAGGAGTATGTGCGTGCATCCCAAACAGCATGTATGTGACATACAAGTTATCTCTCTGTCTGATTGGTCAATTCCCTTCAATGTGGTTACTATCAATCTGTATATTATACCACTTTACTGGGAGTGATACACATTTTTCATTTTATTTTGTTAAACAATTAATTAGTTGTCTGACATGCTGTATTCTGGTACTATAAAGTTTATATGTTGTTTCATTTCGAGTTAATTATATTGTAGTATTAATTAATTATAAAAAAAAATGGCGGTACAACTGTATAGTAGGAAAAAGACAACATTTTTATTTGACTGTTTAAATTTCACTTAAAATAGTGTATCATAAATACCTGATTACATCCAATTCCAGGTAAACCACTTGCCACAATATTCTAGTTATAAGATTATACTCCAACCTGTTAATTATTTCCTGAATAACCCAATTGAAACTATATTAGAAAATAATTACAAACGGCTCCAGAGTGCCGTAAAAGAAACAAATAGTGGTGCAAATTGACCGCAAGTGAAATAAAGTTACGTTTATTGTTTTGTCTAGAAAACACCGCCATTGTAAACTTTATTTTTATACTGGAAACTTTATTTTGACTGGACTTATATAAAAACCTATACATATCTACACTATAAACTGTATAATATTGGTGCCATTGTAAACTGCTCCTTTCCCTTAATGTTTATTTAATTAATTAATTTATTAAACACTACAGACAACTAACTACTTTATACCAGTATGACATATTGAATTATTTGAGCAACCGGCCTGCAGTACACTGATGATATGCTACAATTGCTATATTAGGATGTATTCCCCCGACGTTAGATACCATTATTACACCACCAAATTTTTATTACGAAATTAGATTCTGACCGTAGCGTTCTAAGCCATGGCGGTCTTTTAACTAATAAATATCACACAGAATAAAGTACTTTATACGGCGTCGATGTCGGCTACTTAATAGAAAATTTAATTGTAAGGAATCCACCCCCTCATATTCATTTTAATTCACATCGGGTACATCCGAGAAAACTCAACATTAATAAAACAATAACCTTTCCGTTCCAGTCTATCCGTTTCCTGTATCGCTGGATTCCGCTGAATTAGAGTAGGAATCCTTCTCTTTCTAACTGCCAACAATAGGTGTCAGATGCGTTCTTCCTGAGTGGTTTCAGCTTTTACATTTATATAATATTATATATTATTAAACTCAAGCCAATGTTGGCACCATAACATTAAAAATTTGTATATAAATAAAACAAAATACGATTGATACTAAAAATAAATATTAAAATATATATAAAATAAATTGAGTCAAAGGTAGCCAGCCACTCGTTTTTCACTTTTTACACTTAAATAATGTTAAGTAAGACGATACTCCGGCACTCAGGTATTTGTAATGTGTTTTTTTGGCTACTTTTTGAGACGTTTCCGAAGAGTACTTACTTTGTGATTTATACAAATTACTGCATACAATATATTGTTTCATTGCTATGATGGGGATGGAACAAGAAATACTGATATTAAATAAACGTCTAGAATATTTCAGCAGTCAACAGAATATGGAAGGTTGTCAAGACGTTCTAGAACAATTGTTTCAATTAACAATGACAGTGTCCTTGCTCCAACGCACAAGAATAGGTAAGACAGTCAATAGTTTGTCAAAGAAGAATATTGGTACTTCAGTTGGTATTTTAGCCAGAGATCTTGTAAGAAATTGGAAAGACATTGCAATCGCCTCAGTGGATCCCACAATGTTAATGATGCATGTTGGTAATGAACGTAAGAAAATGGAGTCGAATATTATCAGAGACGCATCCAATGACAGCGACATCGAGGCTAAGCGTCTGGAGGAACTTCTAAGTAACGAAGTAACTCGTACAACCGGTCTGGATAATAAAAATGTATCTCACGTAGTATATTCTACTTGGCCAACAACACCGGTGTCAACATTATCAATAATTAATAAATCTCCAAGGATAACAATAGCTGCATCTAACTCACCGTCTCCTCTGTCACAGAATGCTGGCCGTGTGGATAACTTACAATTATCTTCTTCTCTATCAAGAGGGAGTCAGCAAGCTTCCCTACCGAGTGCTAGTTGCTCCAATCAAGTTGCAAAAAAAATTAAAACGTTACATTCCCCAAAGGGTAGAAAAGAAATTCCGAACATTATTGGGACGAAACATCCGTATGTCGAAATGAAACGACTGCGGCCTTCGCTTGAAAAGGAATGTATGTCGTTGAGAGCTCCAAAAATAATTAAACAACATGTGGAACGAAAATCACAACGGGACATTTCGTCACATGATGAAACAACTTTTGAGAAGCAAACTGATTCATCCAAGATAAAAAGTAAGAATACCGTAAATTCTTCAAGTTCTTCCAATAATATAAAGCAAAAACTTTCTAAACCTGAACGAAATAGAAAAACCGAAGTACCGCAAACGAAACAATTCAAAGAAACAAATTTCATTTCGAAGAAAACTGAACGAGAATTAGACTGTAAAATTAGTACAAAAATAGGAAATGGTAAAAACAAAAGAAAATCTAAAGACATTTCATATGGGAAACGCTACCTATCTGATGATGATGATATCAAAGCCAATATGGATGGGTTATCACCTGATAGCTCACATCCATATACAATTAAAAAGAAGCGAAGCGCACACCTAAATCATAATGGGAAGAGGGTTGGAGAAAAACATGGCGTATGCGAAAATAAAACAGAGGTTTTGGAAATATTCGGAGTGCCTTTCGAGCACAATGATGCTGAACGGGCAATACACCTACGAGATTGTTATGATGGAAATAATTTATGTGAAAGCAACAGTGTCTGTGGAGACGAGAGCGATTTGAGAAGGTATACCACCAGTTCAAAAAACTCGAAAAGAAAACTACACTCTCCTCATTGGGACACGACGTGCGATTCACACACCAGACACCCAAATAATGACGCACATGGGGAACACCCGGATCACTACCACGAGTTACAGGCAACTGCCAATGCGACGGTGCAGAGCAGCCCTGATTCAGGGATCGCTACACAGACATTCCGGGACTCGATGAGAGGAAGCTATTCAAGAGATCTAGCTGATGCAATTGTTGGTTTTCACATGATTTCCCAGAGTTTCAACAGGCAAATTATGCGCTTCAACACAATATTATACGCGGTTAGCAACATGAAAAATGCATTTAACACGATGCAGGAGAGATTCTTCGATGTTGAGAAAAAACTAAACAGATGCGAAGAATTCAGGAATGCATCTGACTTTTACCCCGCAGACATTGATGTACCGTCTCGTAGATTGAGTCCAATGATAGAAACCTCACGGACTTTGCCAACCCGCAGCTGGAAGATAGAGATACCGACGCCGCCGTCTCGGTCCCCGTCGTCATCCCCCGATCGGCGACCGCTAAAACGTCCCGAATCCGCGCGTCATTCGACGCCGAGCAACAGCGAGCGCCTCCAGCGGATAGTCGGGGATTCCTCACTCCACGATCGGCGTATATCGAGACCAACGGACGAACGAACCAATTCCGAGCAACTCTACTTTGCAGAGTCATCCAGCTCATCCTCGGCATCGAGTTGTTGCAGTACATGCGACGAGGAATCCTCTCCTACAGATAACATTGACTCATAACAATGGACGCAATACTACACGAAGTGGGGCCTTCGCGCAGCACGTGACTTAAATTTAATTTAAGTACTAATTCGAAAGTATTACTGTATTAGCAAATTTTAAGCAGATTTCGCCTAATCACTTTTTACCTCTTTCATTTCTATTCAGACATTTCTGACTCTAGCGGTATAGTGAGAACTGAAGAAGGATTAGGGTCTCCAGCCCCACAAAGACACAGCCTATGGATGAATAGTACATACGTACATCGGCCAAGTTTCATCTTGAATAACGGATAACGAAATGAGAGACGGATCTCACTTTCAGAAATTTCGTCGTATAGCGGCAGGCCGATTAAATCTCCCCCCCCCCCCCCCCCCCCCACAAAGACGCAGCATGTGGTCCAGAATATATGGCAAGATTCAGCTTAAACTGATTAAAATCAATGAGACGGGAGAATCTATTCACTTTCAGGCATAAAGTAGTCCTATAGCGGGTGACTGTTGAACTGATTTTCAACAAAACAAATTTTCAACTTGGCAGCTTTAAATTCGACAAAGTTATAAGCTTGTCAATATCATAACGACGACAACGATTTCACTTTCAGACATTTGGCCCTCTAGCGGCAGACTGGAGAACTGCAGATGGATTTGCCTCCTTTGAAAGTCACAGCTAATGGTCTAATACATATCTGCCAAGTTTCAGCTTAAACGGATTAAAAGCAAAGAAATGGGAGGGCATTTAATGTTTAGACATGTGGCCCTCTAGAGGGAGACCATTGCACTGATGGTGTCTGAAAGTCTCTCAAAAATCTCAACTTTAGCTCATATTGATACCTACAAATTTTCAACTTGGCAGCTTTAAATCCGACAAAGTTATTAGCATGTCAAAATCGTAACGACGACAACGATTTCACTTTCAGACCTTTGGCCCTCTAGCGGCAGACTGGAGAACTGCAGATGGATTCGCCTCCTTTGAAAGTCACAGCTAATGGTCTAATACATATCTGCCAAGTTTCAGCTTAAACGGATTAAAAGCAAAGAAATGGGAGGGCATTTAATGTTTAGACATGTGGCCCTCTAGCGGGAGACCATTGCACTGATGGTGTCTGAAAGTCTCTCAAAAATCTCAACTTTTGCTCATATTGATACCTACAAATTTTCAACTTGGCAGCTTTAAATCCGACAAAGTTATTAGCATGTCAAAATCGTAACGACGACGACGACGACGACGACAACGACGACGACGACGACGACGACAACGACGACGACGACGATGACAACTATTTGCATAAATTGACCCACCCCCTAACAGTGTCAATTCGCTAAGGCTCCGCCAACTTCGTGGCTCGCCCCACAAATACACAACATTATTTATGTGTTCATTGTCATGTTTTATAGTATATTAGTTTAGTACGGGCGCAGGCGGTATTTATTGTTCTCATGGCTCAATGTTTATATATCAATATAATATCATAAAAGCTTGGTATGTATTAAATTGTTGAAAATCTTGTATGAGTGTAATAGATAAAAAATTTACAGAACCCATAGGCCTTCGCAAATCATGCCAGTTTTGGAAATACTAGTGACGGCCATTTTGACCGTTGTAATAATTTTATGGTGGTTTGCAAACTGCATTTACCCGAAGTCCTCACAAGTGTTATAAACACAACACATTCTAAACCAAATTATTAATTAGAACATGGAAAGTACAGTATATGTATGTCTGGATGTGAGATGTAACTAATATGTACAGAAAGGGGGGGGGGGGGGGTAATCTGGATGCAAATAACAGCTGATTACTCTAAAAAAAACTGTAACCTGTTCTATTGTGTTTAGTTTATTGTTTTGGTTAAAATAACGTGCCACTGTAACCTGCTCCGTTCCATAAATTGAGAATTTAACATTGAGGCGGGATATTAATTCGCCAAGATGGGATTTGCGTCCAGTCCCCCCCCCCCCCCCCCCCCCCCCCCCTGTCTCAATATATAATATGAAATTAATCACGATTTTTTTTGTTAGCTACAATATTTACTGAACTATTCAAAGTGACTCGGCGCCCCATGAATGTTCGAAAGTTTTTCTGTGACGGTCAGCGGGATAAATTAATTGCATTGACCGTGAAATTCTGGACATTTAGAGTGAACCCACCAACGCAATGAGGAACAATATATTTATATTTACTGCTTCGATTTAAACTTCCGATACAACAATTAATTTACGCTACAATTCCCAAAGAAACATCTGCAGTATAAGATAAGAATAGAACGCATTATGCATTCATGCTAAAGGCAATTAGGCCTAAACTATATAACTGCAGTAGGATCATTACGATACAACTCACTGCGTGTTGAAACAAATAATTCCACAATAAATAGAATGGAATGCAACTGCCTATGGGGAAGTGAGAGCCATTTCTGAACGGAGTGCAGAAACTAAACTGACTAACATAATAAATAAGCTCAGAGTTCGTTCAAATATTTGCATGAAGTAGGGCTCTCGCGCAGCACGTGACATAAAATTATGTTACGTGTCAACTCGAATTAATATTAGCATCATCAAGGCCAGTGTCCTTTAAGAGATGCGTCTCCAGAAATTTATGGGCTGACCACCATGGTTATTCACTCCATGAGGCTGCCAAAGTACAGGATTATGCACTGGCTGGTCCATTTATCAGAATATAAATGTTTTCTTGTTTTCACTCTGTCACGCCTGTTATTTTCCCATTCTATATGGAAAAATAAATTGGGTGGAATTTTCATGGAGGTGAGCTCATAAAAATTGGTTTAATGTAATTGTACTGATGTGGGTAAATACAGTATGACGCAATCAAAGTTCAATTGAGAATATAAATTAGTTCAATTAATTATTTGCATATTATTGTGATTGAAATGAGAATCCTTCTATTAAGAATCTACTGTAGCTACTGTTTATGTCTGTCTATGAGGATCCCCTCCTTACGGAAGGAATATCTATCGTCACATCAACAGTAATTAATTCCCCAAAGTCGAGCCATAAGACAGGCGTTGCCTTTACATTGATGCAACTGATTATCATACACCAGCAGACGGCACAGCACAATAAAGAGAAGAACTAGGCCTACATGTGTACAGTAAAAGTAATACGTATGCAAAAACAATAAGACAACACAATTGGTGAATATCCAATTATCATAAAAATTGTATAATTTATAATTCAGTATACCGGTACATTCACTTCCGGTACAGATTCTGCAATTAGAATGCTGGATACCGGTAATCTGGAAAAATTAATAGGTTAAAAAAAACAGCCAATAATTTATAACTATACCACATTAATTTATTAAAAACCTAAAATCACTGTATTACCACTTGTAATCCTATATTGAAGAAATAATACATTTTAAAAAATATATACAAGATTTAAATGTGCGTAGCGTTTTGTTTGGCGTTTGATATTGCTGTTATTATACAAGCCACCCTCCTTCTTGGTAACAGACGTGTATGCAAAACGACCCCAACGCAACGAACCAATGACGTTCCCGTATAATTATTTTCTCATCCCTTATTTACAGAAAGGGGGGGGGGGGGGGGGGAACTGGACGCAATAAAAATTCATCCCTCTCCAGGGGAAATTGGACGCAAATAACAGCTGATTACTCTCAGAAATAAAACTGTAACCTGTTCTATTGGGTTTAGTTTATTGTTTTGGTTAAAATAACGTGCCATTGTAACCTGCTCCTTTCCCTAAATTGAGAATTTAACATTGAGGCGGGATATTAATTCGCCAAGGCCAGTTTTGCGTCCAGTTTCCCCCTGCCTGTCTCATATTCATATATCGTAGGCCTACGTACAACCATCATAGATCAAAAACTTATAATGAAAAGATAAGTGATAACTTATATATTCTGAGGATATTTTACGCGAATATGGTTTAATACGACAAAGAATTGTGAAACCTACTACAACTATTCTAGATCATGATCATACCATTCATCTATATAGTAGGTAGGTCTATACACAGTAGGTCCCGTTCACTTTCCTAAATTGTTAGTTTAAGATTCCCATTTTCACTTTCCATATTTCGAAGGTAATTTTAAGATCATTTAATTTCTGGAACATAATAATAACTATGTATTCGATTTAAACAAAGTAGCACCGGATTTCGCGGCAGCTCGAATGGGAATATTTCCACAAACGAGCACAAGCGAGTGAATCAAATATGAAATTTATTAATTGTTTTATTAATTGTTTTATTAATTGAAAATCCTCTATTATGTACTACTGTGTTTTGGGCACACCCCCTTCTCCAAAATTTGTTATACTACATGTAGCTTGCTTTTTTTACTTTTAATAAATGTTCTTGAGCATGTTAGTTATTTATTTTTCAAAAACGTTGTTCTAGAACAAATAACAAATAACAAATTTTTTTGTGGAATTTATTGCCTACTTCAATTAAAGAGTGTCAATCATTAAACATATTTTCTGCTAAACTAAAAAAATATTTAATTAATGAACTGTAACTGCCGCGGGGTCTATGTCTGGTGCTTTGGTCAGTTGTCATTGCGGTGTCGCTAACGGCTCGTATTATTAACGTTGTTGTCTATTCCGTTATCCACTTATAATTTGCGTTTAGTTTATTTCTAACTTTGCTCCTTGTGTGTAATTTTTAATTAAAATGTCGTGCTGATGGATCGTCACTTTTATGTATTCATATATTTCTACGCGGGGTACATGCTAAAAAGTGGAATGAGCTAGAATGACCTAGAATGATCCAGAATGACCTAGAATGAGCTAGAATGACCTAAGAATGAAATGGAATGAGCTATGAGGAGATTATAGAATGCAAGAATGACCTAGAATGACCTAAGAATCACCTAGAATGAGCTATGAGGATATGATAGAATGCAATACCGACCTATACCGAGCTGTAACAAGATAAGAATCGAGTCGTTTGAGTCAGGGATATGAATCGTTTTGGCGTTCGAATCGAATGGCGATTTCTAGTAAAGAGCAGGTAGTGGATAAGTTCTTTAGTTACAGCGCTTCGGTTTTGGAAACTACATACCGGAAGCCTATTAGTGCCGGACATAAACAAGGTAGTAAGCAGCATTCTTCTAAGCGAGCATACAGTACTACAAATAATAGTATTACTAATAATAATAGCTCATTCTAGGTGATTCTTATCTTGTTATAGCTCGGTATAGGTCGGTATTGCATTCTATCATCTCAACAGAGTTCGTTCTAGGTGATTCTTATGTCATTCTAGATATTTCTAGATCATTCTTGCATTCTATCATCTTCTCATAGCTCATTCTTAGGTCATTCTAGCTCATTCTAGGTCATTCTAGATCATTCTAGGTCATTCTAGATCATTCTAACTTATTCTACTTTTTAGCATGTACCTCTACGCGGTGCTTTAAATTTAATTATATATAACGTATACGGTAGTAATTCTAATGAACACATGTACTGTATTAAAATCGTCAATAACCTTCTAAACGGCGCACAGCCACGTACTAGCTTTGCTATATTGCTGTTTTGCCCTTTTCACTATTGCCTAGTTAAATTTTAATTTCACATTAATTTTAAAACTTAACGCTCCGGCACTTATTTCCAGGAAATTAGCTGTTTGTAAATACGTAAATTTTGATTGTAATTTTTTTTTTGTTATGTATATTGTATGTACTTTATATATATATTAGTGAAATAAATAAATAAACTGAACTGAACTGAAACTGAACTGAATATAATTTGTTCCAGAACATTTAACAAAAAATATTTGATAATGGATAGAAAGTAGCAAAAAAGAAATAGAAGTTATGAAAGCAAAGGCATGGGTAGCTCTATCAAAAATGGATACCATCTTGAAATCAGATCTCTCCAGGCACCTGAAGACTAAGTTCTTTCGAGCCACAGTGGAAAGTGTATTTTTATACGGGGGTGAGACCTGGACACTGACTAAAATCACTTGAACAACGAATTGATGGTTGCTACACAAGACTACTAAGGGCAGCCCTAAACATCAGCTGGAGACAACACATGACAAACGCCGAGCTTTATGGTACTGTACAATACCACCCGGATAAACGTCTAGAGCATTTAAAAAAATATTATTTCATTATAGGAATTCTGACCTTTGACTCTACCGACGCGACAACGTGGTAGTATAAAATACCGGAATACAGCAGGCAACTGTTCAAATTATTTGTTTAATCAGCGCCCCCTAGCGGCACTGTTGGGTAACTAACCTCGGTCGGCGTTGCACTCTATTAATCAGCGCGCCCTGCGGTACTGTTGGGTAACTAACCTCGGTCGGCGTTGTACTCTATTAATCAGCGCGCCCTGCGGTACTGTTGGGTAACTAACCTCGGTCGGCGTTGTACTCTATTAATCAGCGCCCTCTAGCGGTACTGTTGGGTAACTAACCTCGGTCGGCGTTGTACTCTATTAATCAGGGCCCCCTAGCGGTACTGTTGGGTAACTAACCTCGGTCGGCGTTGTACTCTATTAATCAGCGCCCCCTAGCGGTAATGTTGGGAAACTAACCTCGGTCGGCGTTGTACTCTATTAATCAGGTGGATGTCCTTTCCACCCGCTAGCCAATCGTCTGCGTGTTGGAGACGTGGAGTGTGAACAGCTGAACGAACCCGACGAAATCCGATTCGTGGAGAGCTGGGAGGGGTCACTGGACACATCGTACCTAATGGTACAAAAAATAAAGAGTAGTTGTTTAAGGCGTCGTTCATCTGAGTGGCCGTGAGAATCGTCGAATATGGGGGACATAAAACCCTCATAAGGGCTTTCCTATAGATATGCTGCAATCGTTATTGATTCCCCAACTTGCGACGCATGTTGGACACGCTGTCTCGCAGCAGTATCGAGCTCAGTCCTCATTGGGGAACCAACGTGCGGACACATTCCGTTGGATAGGTAGAGATGGACCAATCCCGTGGCCCGCTACTGGATCGCCTGATCTAACTCCGTGCGATTTTTATCTCTGGGGATACCGATATGTAAAGAATCTCGTTTACGCCCATCAGCTGGTAGACCTTAATGATCTCCGTCAAGCCATTACCAATGTCTTCCATCCCGATGTAAAATTAACCCTCTAACTTGATCAGTGAAAAAATCTCACCATGGCAACAATACAAATTCGGACATTATGGAAAGTTTAAGTTAATGTATTATTAGCTTTACAGGGAGACCAAAATTATGAGATGGAACAAATATGTCGATGAGATATTCATGTAAAAACTAACGGCCGCTGATGCGAAACATTCGCATTAACAACAATAAAAACAATCAAAGTAGTGATAAATTTAAATGAACTTTATATTAAAGATTGCCTCACCTTCGGCCCCTTTATATTAAAGATTGCCTCACCTCCGGCCCCTTTATATTAAAGATTGCCTCACCTTCGGCCGCTTTATATTAAAGATTGCCTCACCTTCGGCCCCTTTATATTAAAGATTGCCTCACCTTCGGCCCCTTTATATTAAAGATTGCCGCACCTTCGGCCCCTTTATATTAAAGATTGCCTCACCTTCGGCCCCTTTATATTAAAGATTGCCTCACCTTCGGCCCCTTTATATTAAAGATTGCCTCACCTTCGGCCGCTTTATATTAAAGATTGCCTCACCTTCGGCCCCTTTATATTAAAGATTGCCTCACCTTCGGCCCCTTTATATTAAAGATTGCCTCACCTTCGGCCGCTTTATATTAAAGATTGCCTCACCTTCGGCCGCTTTATATTAAAGATTGCCTCACCTTCGGCCGCTTTATATTAAAGATTGCCTCACCTTCGGCCGCTTTATATTAAAGATTGCCTCACCTTCGTTATTGTGTTTAGCAACTTCCCTCTTCCACGCGGCTTCTCTTTCCCTCTGATACAATGAAGTCATTCGTGATGAATCATTGGTTTCAGTACCATTCCTATAAAATATAACCTGAATATATGCAGGGGGGCATAAATATATATATAGCTATAATATATATAGGGGGGCATAAATACATATATAGCTATAATATATGCAGGGGGGCATAAATATATATATAGCTACAATATATACAGAGGGCATAAATATATATATAGCTATAATATATGCAGGGGGGCATAAATATATATATAGCTATAATATATGCAGGGGGGCATAAATATATATATAAGCTATAATATATGCAGGGGGGCATAAATATATATATAGCTATAATATACTGTATATAGGGGGGCATAAATATATATATAGCTATAATATATATAGGGGGGCAGAATTAACCTAATTGTGTGCCTCTGCAGAAACTCGAATAAAAAAACCTTCGTCTTGCACCCATAGAAACAATCTAAGAGATTTATTCAAAAGGTCAGGTCAGGTCCCCAGATCCTGCTACCACTATGGCAGTAATGTGGTACTACCTGTAGCTGTCAGCCCAGTAGGGAAGGCCCGATAAGCATAGCCTATTCATTATTTAGTTGATCAAGAGTGGGTTGGTTCAGCCCCGTCAACTAAATAAGTCATTGAGGGCTATAGCGCCTAGGGCACCATTGAAGGCAAAGGCTTGATACGCATCTGCATTAGAGATGATACAAGCCCCGCCCTGTCTATACTGGATGCTCCTCTACCAGTGTTAGGTAACCTAACCCAGGAGGCACACTTGGTTCAGGGTGTAACAAATGGACCCCTACAGTCGGCAGCAGGGCTGTAGGCCATGGATAGGCGGAAGGTAATCAACCAACGGCTAGACATGCTGACAAGGTCGGCGGAAGGTAATCAACCAACGGCGACCTACTGCGAAGACGCTTGTAGGAGTTGCGACCACAAGCGGTTTACCCCCGCAACTGAAAGATATGAGTATGAGAACCCTCCAGGAGAAATACCGGCTCGGTCGTCGCCCGGGTCAACAAGGACCGCGTCCCTCAGTGGTACACCAGGCTGGGGTCGATAAATTGGCTACTGGAACAGAAGACAGAGAAGAAAGAAGAACCAACCTGTTGAAATGTAAAAAGACACTAAAGATTGCTACAATGAACGCACGCACGCTGAAAGCACAGAGCAAACAGGGTGACATGGTCGCTCTCGCAATGGAATATAACATCGACATCATCTGCATCCAAGAACATCGGATTTGTCATGAAGACACTGCCATGAAGTACAATGACATTGGAAATGGATGGACGTTAGTAACAAGCTCAGCAGTAAGAAACTCGGCCAATGCATCAATTGGTGGAGTAGGAATTCTGCTAAGCCCATTTGCACTTAAGACCCTAAACAACATCGAATCTATAAATTCCAGGGTTATGATCGCAACATTTGATGGGAATCCCAAGACAACAGTTATATGTTGCTACAGTCCAACCAATGCATCAGAGCCAGAACAAGCAGTCAAGTTTTATGAAGAACTGACTGGACTTATTAAGGACATCCCGAAACACAATGTTAAAGTCATTGCTGGTGACCTGAATGCGCAAATTGGCCCAGAAGACATCAAGGGTTACACCTATAACACCAGTTCTAACAGAAATGGGTACTTACTCTTAGACCTAATGGAAGAATGTGAATTGATACCAACAAACAACACATTCGAAAAGAGTAAGGGGAAGCTATGGACCTTTCAATACCCTAATGGAACCAAAGCACAACTGGATTACATCCTTATAAACAAAAAGTGGAGAAATAGCATGATCAACTGCGAGGCATACAGCTCGTTCAACCTAATTGGTTCGGACCACAGAATTGTGACTGCAGAGATCAGACTCAGTTTGAGAGCCAGCAAACCCAGGACAAGCAAGCAAATCAACTATGACTGGGAGAAACTCAGAACTGACAATGCTGTAAAGGATGCTTATACAGTAGAAGTTCAAAACCGCTTTGAAGCACTTCAGTCAATGGATGAAGACCAATCCACCGATTCAATATACCAGAATATAATAACAGCCCACAAGGAATCAGCAAAGAGGCATATCCCCCAGAAACCTAAACGAAAACAGTATGTGCCATGGCAAAACTCTGAGGTTACTTGTAAGAGAGAAGATCTTAAGATAGCCTACAAAGTTAAAACCGAACAACCAACAACCGAAAACATTAACAAGGTTGAGAAAGCTAAGGACGATCTTAAATTGGCCTACAACATCAGCCAGGAAAAGTACATACAGGATAAAACTGAAGCAATTACAACTGCTCACATACAGCAACAATCAAGACTTACCTGGCAAACTGTAAATGAGGTATCTGGTCGGAAAAGTTGTGCAAAGGGGCGCCTCAAAGCCGATAGTCCTGAAGAACGTGTTGGGAAGTGGAAAAATCACTTCAGCAACTTGCTTGGGCAGCCACCAAACATCGAGGTCAGCCCTACAAGGAAAATATATGACAAGACACTACCTATAGAAACAGGGGACTTCACACCGGCCGAACTCCAAAAAAGCATTAAAAGCATGTCCAATAATAAAGCGAGTGGATTAGATGAAATCCCAGCGGAGGTATGGAAAACCGGAGTGCTAAATAGACCATTATTGAATGTTTGCAACCGGATGTTAAAAGGGGAAAAGCCACCACCAATTTGGACTAAAGGTCAACTAAAGCCTCTCCCCAAGAAAGGAGACCTCGGCATACCAACAAACTATCGTGGGATCTGTCTGCTTGTGGTAGCTGCCAAAATATACAATAAAATGATTCTATATAGGATTAGGCCTCACATAGAGAAACTACTGCGTCAGAGCCAAAACGGATTTCGACCAAGTAGATCAACAATAGCTCAGATACTTGCACTACGGAGACTGATTGAAGGAATTAAGTCAAAGAATCTCCCCGCAGTCATGACTTTTGTGGACTTCAAGAAGGCATTCGACTCCATCCATAGAGGTAAAATGCTTGAAATCCTAAGAGCTTATGGAATACCAGAAGTAATTGTTGCTGGCATTGGATTGCTATATTGTGACACAGAAGCGCAGGTACTCTCACCAGATGGTGAAACTGAGTTTTTCTCAATCCTGGCTGGCGTACTGCAAGGTGACACATTAGCACCATTACTATTTGTAATTGTGCTGGATTACGCAATGAGGACGGCCACAAAGGGTGAAGATCTGGGATTCACACTTCAAGAACGCAGAAGTAGTAGATATCCGGCAACTACAGTCACAGACACCGACTTTGCGGATGACATCGCCCTGCTCTCTAATACGCTAGCAGATGCACAGCTTCTACTAAATAAAGTGGAGAGGGCTGCTAAGGAGGTTGGATTGCATATAAATGCTACCAAGACCGAATTCATGACCTTTAATGTTGATGGAAACTTGACAACCATTGATAATAATCAACTAAGGCAGGTCGATGACTTCCAGTACCTTGGATCATGGATAGAGAGTAGCAAAAAGGACATAGAAGTTAGGAAAGCAAAGGCTTGGGTAGCTCTATCAAAAATGGATACCATCTGGAAATCAGATCTCTCCAGGCACCTGAAGACCAAGTTCTTTCGAGCCACAGTGGAAAGTGTATTTTTATACGGGGGTGAGACCTGGACACTGACTAAATCACTTGAACAACGAATTGATGGTTGCTACACATGACTACTAAGGGCAGCCCTAAACATCAGCTGGAGACAACACATGACAAACGCCGAGCTTTATGGTACAATACCACCTGTATCAACCACCCTCCGTGAACGCAGATTAAGATTCAGTGGGCACTGCAGGCGAAGTAAAGACGAGGTCATACCAGATCTACTTCTCTGGCAACCAACTCATGGAAAGCGTAGTCGTGGACGACCTGCCATAACATATATAGATCAACTTGAAAGGGATACTGAACTTGGGAGAAACGAAATTGCGACAACTATGGAGAATCGGGAAGCCTGGAAGGATCTCATTTCCACTGTCCGAGTTCGCTCGACCTAGTAGTAGTAGTAAGAGATTTATCGGAGCTGCTTCCGCATATTAACGACATTCATGGCTTTAGCCAGAAATTATACTAAATTTCTTGAAGAGTACTTTCTACTACAATGTAACACAAAATACCACTGGTTAAAACGCCTTGACGCACTATTATAACTATCATCACGCATGTGTAGCTGCATTAAGAATGCTATGCCGGCTTATCAACAAAATAGTGCCACCACAACTCCTTATCAACAACAATGATCCTAATTTTCAAGGATAGTGTCCTGTAACTAATAAGTACCCGATATAACGAAAATTGTTGCCAATGTAAAAGGGAATTACGACTGGCACTCAAATCACTATAAATCTAATAATAAGTTGAAATATCAGGAAACTCTTAAGTCTAGAAGTGCGAATGCTGCACCGCGAAAGCTGCAAGCGCAAATGCTGCAAGCGCAAATGCTGCAAGCGCGAATGATGCAAGCACGAATGCAGCAAGCGCAAATGCTGCAAGCGCAAATGCTGCAAGCGCACTGAGGAAACCAAAATTATAGTATAGCCGTTGCCAATCAAGTAAGTTACTTGGAAAAAAGCATCGGATTGCTACGGAGCCCCTAAAGGGACATGGGTTTCCCCTTTTTTTTCTTAAGTCCGGCCCAGAGATACTAAGTTCGGGCCAGAGATACTAAGTCCGGCCAGGAGATACTATCTCAGGCCCTGAGATACTATCCGGCCCGGAGATACTATCTCGGGCGTGGAGATACTAAGTCCGGCCCGGAGATACTATCTCAGGCCCGGAGATACTAAGTCCGGCCCGGAGACACTATCTCAGGCCCGGACATACTAAGTCCGGCCCGGACATACTAAGTCCGGCCCGGACATACTAAGTCCGGCCCGGAGATACTATCTCAGGCCCGGAGATACTAAGTCCGGCCCGGAGATACTATCTCAGACCCGGAGATACTAAGTCAGGCCCGGAGATACTAAGTCAGGCCCGGAGATACTAAGTCCGGCCCGGAGATACTATCTCAGGCCCGGAGATAAAATACAGAACAGGTTCATAGACGTTATAGCGCTGACACAGCAAGTAGCGGTCTAGAACGTGCTTAGTGGATTTGTTTAGAAGCGAGATGGGATAGCCATTCTTAGTTAGGATTGTGAATAGTTTATTTAAATCCGTATTGAACAGTATAAACGAAGAGCTAATCATTAGTGCGCGGTATATCAGTGTGAAAGCAAGGCCAATCTTATATTTCATGGGAATAAAACTGTCAAAATTTGTGTATAGGCCGGTGAAGGTGGGCTTATGATATATTGAGGTGGAAAATGAGTTATTTTGGAGACGCGTGATTTGGACATCCAGGAATGATAATTTACCATTACTTTCAGTTTCGCATGTGAATTTTATATTAGGGTGTTTGGAGTTAAGATAAGTCAAGAATTCTAGACAGTTGGATTGTGTTTTGAAAAGAAGGAAAGTATCATCAACATACCGTCGGCACAGTAGGGGTTTAAAGGAGCCAGGGCATTCCTTTAACCACTGTTTCGTATTCGTATTCGTATACTAGAATTAAGCGCAGTAGTAACAATTTGGTGACTGTTCACACTGTCTGCAGACCTGTTTGCCCATTTTATGTGCCGTGATGCTGACACCGGCCTTTTTGTAATTATTTTAAATCTACTTTTTATCATTTCTAGTTTTCCTTTTTTTGTTAGTAATATTGTGCTCGACCGAGGTTTTTTCGTTGTTATTTGTACAGTAATTATGTGCCTCAACGGTGCGGCTTAAAGAATAAAAAAAATACAGATGCGTCCACTAACATATTATCTGATATAATAATACTTAGATTAACACTTTCTAGTGTTAAATAATCAAAAATTGCGATATTTGGTTTAAGTGGCATATTGATTCTGCATAAAGAATTTAAATAGGACATTATAAACCAAACTGCGTAAGAAGGTATAACAACTACCCAAGACAAACAATGTTCAATTATCTAGAATGTCCTGAATTAGTGAACTTCGGATATTAAAAATTACTCCACATTTTCCATAAATAATTCTCAAATGCAGTATTTTATAACTCTCTCGGGGTGTGAGGGTGAGGCAGGTGTTTTTAAGTTTACTAAGACGGGACTTTATGGCGTATTTATATACTGCAAGAGATGCGAGACTCGGTATGTTGGCTTCCTATGAAGATATGTTAGAGGTTGAGTATAATCCAACGTTACCCTTTATGGCCAGTAATAGAGGAGTATTTAAATAACTTCAGGGGATATCCCTCCTTGGTGTTTTTGGGAAGTTATTTACTAATATTATTAACTCGAGATTGCAGCCTCAGTTGTGGGGGACTGTTTTACAGTACTGATCGAGGCCCAAGGTGATCAGAATGTTGTTTGATGAATTGATATATCCGCAAAATTAAATACTGGTTAAAAATTATTAAAATGCATCATCACAGACTGGTACAGCCTCAGCAGGCATATTACATTATTAGTGGTACAATAGTAGTGTAATGGATGAAAGAATCTTTTAGGCTCATTAAGCCAGTGAATGCAGTGAATCTTCATCACCTGGGTGCTCTTCCACAGTAAACCCTTCCAATCTATTTCCTAAATGAATGCCTGTTCACCGCCATGGGTGATCTTCCCTCCTTAAGCCACTAAATGCCTGTTCACCACCTGGGTGCTTTTCCACAGTAAACCCTTCCACTCTGTTTCCTAAATGAATGCCTGTTCACCGCCATGAGTGATCTTCCCTCCTTAAGCCACTAAATGCCTGTTCACCACCTGGGTGCTTTTCCACAGTAAACCCTTCCACTCTGTTTCCCAAAGGAATGCCTGTTCACCACCATGGGTGACCTTCCACAGTAAACCCTTCCACTCTGTTTCCAAAATGAATGCCTGTTCACCGCCATGGGTGATCTTCCCTCCTTAAGCCACTAAATGCCTGTTCACCACCTGGGTGCTTTTCCACAGTAAACCCTTCCACTCTGTTTCCTAAATGAATGCCTGTTCACCGCCATGAGTGATCTTCCCTCCTTAAGCCACTAAATGCCTGTTCACCACCTGGGTGCTTTTCCACAGTAAACCCTTCCACTCTGTTTCCCAAAGGAATGCCTGTTCACCACCATGGGTGACCTTACACAGTAAACCCTTCCACTCTGTTTCCAAAAGGAATGCCTGTTCACCACCATGGGTGATCTTCCACAGTAAACCCTTCCACTCTGTTTCCTAAAGGAATTATTGTTCAGTTCACCACCATGGGTGCTTTTCCACAGTAAACCATTTCACTCTGTTTCCTAAAGGAATGCCTGTTCACCACCATGGGTGATCTTCCACATTAAACCATTCCACTCTCTTTCCTAAATGAATGCCTGTTCACCGCCATGAGTGATCTTCCCTCCTTAAGCCACTAAATGCCTGTTCACCACCTGGGTGCTTTTCCACAGTAAACCCTTCCACTCTGTTTCCTAAAGGAATTATTGTTCAGTTCACCACCATGGGTGCTTTTCCACAGTAAACCATTTCACTCTGTTTCCTAAAGGAATGCCTGTTCACCACCATGGGTGATCTTCCACATTAAACCATTCCACTCTCTTTCCTAAATGAATGCCTGTTCACCGCCATGAGTGATCTTCCCTCCTTAAGCCACTAAATGCCTGTTCACCACCTGGGTGCTTTTCCACAGTAAACCCTTCCACTCTGTTTCCTAAAGGAATGCCTGTTCACCACCATGGGTGACCTTCCACAGTAAACCCTTCCACTCTGTTTCCAAAAGGAATGCCTGTTCACCACCATGGGTGACCTTCCACAGTAAACCCTTCCACTCTGTTTCCAAAAGGAATGCCTGTTCACCACCATGGGTGATCTTCCACAGTAAACCCTTCCACTCTGTTTCCTAAAGGAATTCTTGTTCAGTTCACCACCATGGGTGCTTTTCCACAGTAAACCATTTCAGTCTGTTTCCTAAAGGAATGCCTGTTCACCACCATGGGTGATCTTCCACATTAAACCATTCCACTCTGTTTCCTAAATGAATGCCTGTTCACCGCCATGGGTGATCTTCCACAGTAAACCCTTCCACACTGTTTCCTAAATGAATGCCTGTTCACCACCATGGGTGATCTTCCACAGTAAACCGTTCCACACTGTTTCCTAAATGAATGCCTGTTCACCGCCATGGGTGATCTTCCACAGTAAACCCTTCCACACTGTTTCCTAAATGAATTCCTGTTCACCACCATGGGTGATCTTCCACAGTAAACCCTTCCACTCTGTTTCCTAAAGGAATTCTTGTTTAGCTCACCACCATGGGTGCTTTTCCACAGTAAACCCTTCCACTCTGTTTCCTAAAGGAATGCCTGTTAACCACCATGGGTAATCTTCCACAGTAAACCCTTCCACTCTGTTTCCTAAAGGAATGCCTGTTCACCACCATGGGTGATCTTCCACAGTAAACCCTTCCACACTGTTTCCTAAATGAATGCCTGTTCACCGCCATGGGTGATCTTCCCTCCTTAAGCCACTAAATGCCTGTTCACCACCTGGGTGCTTTTCCACAGTAAACCCTTCCACTCTGTTTCCTAAAGGAATGCCTGTTCACCACCATGGGTGATCTTACACAGTAAACCCTTCCACTCTGTTTCCTAAAGGAATTCTTGTTTAGTTCACCACCATGGGTGCTTTTCCACAGTAAACCCTCAGGTCAGGTCAGGTATTCTAGGTCATTGATCAAGAAAACTTGCCACCTCCATGCAGCATAAAGGAGGTGCCACCTGTAGCTGCATAGACCCCTTATACTAGGGCAAATCTGATCCTGTAACTAGGACCCCCTTCGTTCTGGGATAAGGACGCCCTTGGTCCTGGATTAAGGACCCATATACTTGGCTGCAGGGTATATGGCCTGACCAGGCAGATGGTGATCTACCAATGGCTGGTCAGGAGTAGAGTGTTCTCATGTCCACTCTGAGAGCACTTCACTGCGACCTGCACCTGGCAGCAAGGGTACAGGGCATGACCCAGCAGATGAGCTGCAACAGCCAATGGTGGGTCATGTGCGCCAGAGTAGATATGGGTGATGGGCCTCATATCTGACTCCATTGCGACACCCACCCTGTGGAATGGCAAACCAGGGTGTGGTATTTGCCCCGAGAGCTGACTCGGCAAAAAAGCACCCCCCAACCCCCACTATGGATTACATTAGCAATGCGGAGGTCCGGCCACTAGAGGCCAGTGGAATTACCGGACACAATCGGCCTCACAGGCGTCAGTTAACTCCTGACCGGCTGCCTGTCTCACCCCCTACTGGAGAGAGAGCAGTCAACAATTCTTTGAGTCCCTTTCCTGATGACCTTTCTGGCCCAAACCCTGGGTCACCAGGGAGGCCAGATTGTGATGGGGAGAGGGATTCTGGAGTTGGAGGCTACTCTCATGTTCCACCCCGACCAACAAAGCCATTGGTGAATCTGAGGCAAGTCACTAGACTAGCCTCAGTAAACACCCTAACACTCGGGTCCCCAATGCGACAAGGTGAGCTGACTGCCTTGGCAGATAAGCTTTCTCTTAGCGCAGTGGGTGTTCAAGAGCACCGAATGCAGACTGGACAGACTGATGAGGTTCTGATTAAGGACATGGGGGGCGGTTGGCGACTCGCCCTCGCGTCAGCAGATGATAGTGGCAATGGTGGAATTGGTCTATTGATGAATCCAACTGCACATGCAGCATTGGACAAAATAGACCAAATCTCTAACCGCATCATCCGTTGCCACTTCTCATGTTCTGGAAGACTGGCTAAGAAGTTTCCTAAGGTGGTTCTGATTGTGTGCTACTCTCCAACTAGTGTTGCCCCTGTAGAGGAGGTGGAAAATTTCTACCACAATCTACAAGCAGCTACTGATGGAGTGGATCAGCATGCATTCTTAACATTCCTGGGAGACTTTAATGCAAGTCTGCATCAATCACCTACATCGCCCTGGGTCTATAGCAATAGTGTTAACCGAAATTCTGTCCATCTTCAGGATTTTATCTCTGGAAATGGATTGTTTTCGGCTGGAACCCAGTTCAAGAAGCGAACTGGAAAGCTATGGACTCATAGTGGACCCAGTGGTCACAAGTCCCAGATAGACCATATTCTGTTTCGTAGGAAATACAGGAGATCTATACAAGACTGTAATGCATTTACACTTCGACCCTTCTCCAGTGATCACCGCCTTATTGTGGCCAAGGTAAGACTTAGTCTGCGTGCTAGCAGAACAACGAAATCTGCCTTGCCGCGGCATGACTGGTCCTCTCTGTTGCAACAGCCAAGTGTGAGATCCAGCTTCACACTACAGCTGAGCAACAGGTATGAGGCTCTTGCCTCTGAGGCGGCAGATCACTGTGAGGGCTATACTGCCTTTACAGAAGCAGTTAAGTTAGCAGCTGCAGAAACAGTTCCTGTATACCCTCGAAACAGGAAAAGGGCCCCCTGGACTGACAACAAAATTCAAAAGTGCCGAAATGACCTTCATAAGGCGCAGAAAGAGTCCCGACTCAAACAGACTACAGCGGCCAAGAATGCAGTTAAGGCTGCATCTAGGTCCCTGAACAGGCAGTACTCTGTTAATCTACAGGAGCTAATAAACCAACAGGTTGATGCCATCAATGATGCTGACGACAGCAGGCAATCATCCCAGGCATGGAAATCGATCAATCTGCTTACTGGGCGGAAAAGCCAACCAACCACCAAGGTTAAGGCTGAATCACCAGCCGATCGCCTCAATGGTTGGAAAGCCCACTTTGAAAAGCTCCTCAATAATGACAGGGTATTGCCTGATAACTTTATAGAAGTGAAGGTGTCTGAGTCTGTACTCCCAGATATTCCCATTGGCGATATCTCCTTTGCAGAAGTGAAGGCTGCTGCAAAGAGCATTAAGACCAATCGTGCCAGTGGAGTAGATGGTGTTCCCCCTGAGGTCTTTAAAATACCTGAGTGTTTAAAGCTCATCTATCCCATCATAGTAGACATGTACCGTACAACAAGAGTCCCACAAGAAATGAAAACAAATAAGTTGGTGCCAGTTCCCAAGAAGGGCAACCTAACACTCTATGGTTCTTTTCGGGGAATCTCATTGATCTCGATTGCTGCAAAGCTATACAATAGGATTCTATTAAATCGCATCAGGGATCCCATTGAGAGACTGCTCCGTGGAAATCAGAATGGGTTCCGTAAAGGTCGTGGGACCATGGAGCCCATTTTGGCACTTAGAAGGATAATTGAAGAATTATCAAAAAAGAAAGACAGGCATCTGGCTGTCATCTTTGTTGACTTCTTCAAGGCCTTTGATTCAGTCTCTCGCTCACGTATGTTCAGCATACTTTCATTATATGGGATTCCTGATGAAATTATTGCAGCTATCAGATCAGTATACGATGGTTCGACAACATTTGTGTCTACTGTTGATGGTGACACAGAACCATTTGAAGTGTTATGGGGCGTCCTCCAAGGAGACACACTTGCACCATTCTTGTTTATTATTGTGGTTGACTATGTTCTACGCATGTCCTTAGATCATCATAATGATGATGGGGTGATGATAACTCCACCTACTGGCTCCAGAAGTCGAGGAAATCCTGCCAAGTACCTAACTGATCTAGACTTTGCTGATGACTTAGGAGTACTCTCAGAATCATTAGAGGGAGCCCAACGGCTCCTCAGCTCATTAGAACATGCTGCTTCTAGTGTTGGTCTTTTTATTAACTCCAGAAAGACCAAAATTCTGACAGTTAACTTTGAAAGTCCTCAGCAAGTCTCTGATCGGATGAGCATAAGCTCAAAGGATGGTATGCTTGAGCATGTGGACGACTTCTGTTACCTGGGATCATGGATCCGGAAGTCAGGTGAGGACCTTCGAATACGTAAGGGAAAGGCATGGGCAGCCTTGAATAGGCTTTCCAGGATTTGGAAGTCACCGAGAATTAATCGGAAACTTAAGGTCCGATTATTTAGAGCAGCAGTAGTTCCAGTACTCCTCTACGGGAGTCCATGCTGGGCTCTAACTGTTGAGGACACCAAATCTCTGGATGGCACATTCACAAGAATGCTACGCCGGGTTCATTGTGTCAAGTACAATGCACACATCTCCAACCAGACACTATATAACATTGGAGGTGTCTCATTGGTTCCCCCAAGCTTGACACTAGAACAAAATCGCCTCCGCTTTGCAGGACATTGCTTTCGCCGTGAGGACCAGCCAGTGCATAATCTTGTACTTTGGCAGCCTCATGGAGTGAATAAGCATAGTGGACAGCCCATGACTTTCTTGAGACGCATCTTAAAGGACACTGGCCTTAAAGATGCGGATGATCTAGCAAATGTCATGGGTGATAGGGAGTTGTGGCGGTGCAATTTTGTTGACAAGCCGGCACAGCATTCTTAAAAATGCAGCTGCAATGCAGCATGCCGATCCTAGTAGTACAGTAAACCCTTCCACTCTGTTTCCTAAAGGAATGCCTGTTAACCACCATGGGTGATCTTCCACAGTAAACCCTTCCACTCTGTTTCTTAAAGGAATGCCTGTTCACCACCATGGGTGATCTTCCACAGTAAACCCTTCCACACTGTTTCCTAAATGAATGCCTGTTCACCGCCATGGGTGATCTTCCCTCCTTAAGCCACTAAATGCCTGTTCACCACCTGGGTGCTTTTCCACAGTAAACCCTTCCACTCTGTTTCCTAAAGGAATGCCTGTTCACCACCATGGGTGATCTTCCACAGTAAACCCTTCCACTGTTTCCTAAAGGAATTCTTGTTTAGTTCACCACCATGGGTGCTTTTCCACAGTAAACCCTTCCAATCTGTTTCCTAAAGGAATGCCTGTTCACCACCATGGGTGATCTTCCACATTAAACCATTCCACTCTGTTTCCTAAAGGAATACCTGTTCACCACCTGGATGCTTTTCCACAGTAAACCCTTCCACACTGTTTCCTAAATGAATGCCTGTTCACCGCCATGGGTGATCTTCCCTCCTTAAGCCACAGAATGCCTGTTCACCACCTGGGTGCTTTTCCACAGTAAACCCTTCCACTCTGTTTCCTAAAGGAATGCCTGTTCACCACCATGGGTGATCTTCCACAGTAAACCCTTCCACACTGTTTCCTAAATGAATGCGGGTTCACCGCCATGGGTGATCTTCCACAGTAAACCCTTCCACTCTGTTTCCTAAAGGAATGCCTGTTCACCACCATGGGTGATCTTCCATAGTAAACCCTTCCACTCTGTTTCCTAAATAATGTCTGTTCACCACCATGGATTATCTTCCACAGTAAACCCTTCCACTCTGTTTCCTAAAGGAATGCCTGTTCACCACCATGGGTGATCTTCCACAGTAAACCCTTCCACACTGTTTCCTAAATGAATGCCTGTTCACCACCATGGGTGCTTTTCCACAGTAAACCCTTCCACTCTGTTTCCTAAAGGAATGCCTGTTAACCACCATGGGTGATCTTCCCAGTAAACCCTTCCACTCTGTTTCCTAAAGGAATGCCTGTTCACCACCATGGGTGATCTTCCACAGTAAACCCTTCCACACTGTTTCCTAAATGAATGCCTGTTCACCGCCATGGGTGATCTTCCCTCCTTAAGCCCTGTTTCCTAAAGGAATGCCTGTAAACCACCATGGGTGATCTTCCCAGTAAACCCTTCCACTCTGTTTCCTAAAGGAATGCCTGTTCACCACCTGGGTGCTTTTCCACAGTAAACCCTTCCACACTGTTTCCTAAATGAATGCCTGTTCACCGCCATGAGTGATCTTCCCTCCTTGAGCCACTGAATGCCTGTTCACCACCTAGGTGATTTTCCACAGTAAACCCTTCCACTCTGTTTCCTAAAGGAATGCCTGTTCACCGCCATGGGTGATCTTCCCTCCTTAAGCCACTGAATGCCTGTTCACCACCATGGGTGATCTTCCCTCCTTAAGCCACTGAATGCCTGTTCACCACCTGGGTGATTTTCCACACTAAACCCTTCCACTCTGTTTCCTAAAGGAATGCCTATTCACCACCATGGGTGATCTTCTACAGTAAACCCCTCCACTCTCTATCCTACAGGAATCCCTGTTCACCACCATGTTCTGTTAAAAAAAACTGGGTTCACTGTGTCAAGTACAATGCACACATCTTCAACCAGACACTTTATAACATTGGAGGTGTCTCATTGGTCCCCCATAATTTGACTCTTGAACAGAGCCGCTTCCGCTTTGCAGGACACTGCTTTCGCCGTGAGAACCAGCCTGTGCAAAATCGTGTTCTTTGGCAGCCTCATTGAGAAATTAAGCATAGTGGACAGACAGCCGATGACTTCCTTAGGACTCCTCTTCAAGCACACTGTGGGTGGGGATCCGAAAGGGAGTTGTGGCTGCACAATTTTTTCGATAAGCCGGCATAGCATTCTTGCCGCATGCACCCTGGCTGAATTAGAGCAAGCTAATTGTGGATTGCATGATAGTGGCACACATTTTTTGTTAAGCCAGCATAGCATCTCAATGTGCAGCAGCTATGCGGAAGGTCGATTATAGTCGCAGTAGTAGGCGGGTTACTGCCCAATGGCTATTTCCAGTTGTGTGAACATGAATTTAAAAATTTTGTTCATGAAAATGAATTTAGTATAGGCCTAGAGGTGAATTTGTGGCTTTTCCAACTGGTGCCAGTTGCCCATCTTAGGTAAAACCACATACGTTTCAAATGTTTGGCGTACAAAGCGTGTAGACAGGTATATATATAATTAATAACTATTACAAGTTTTAATTTAAAAATAGTAATTTTTAAAGAAAGAAGTAGAAAAATAATGCTAATTCCTACCCCCTTGTGAAGTATAATTTGATCGATTTAAACAATGCAATCAATATACTGTTAATGACAACCAGAAAATGACTCACCTCGATTTCGATTCGTCTATATCTAATTCCAGTCGAATATCATTAACTTTCCCCTTAGTAACATCATCATTCACAGCGATGAATGGGTCTTTATCAGCAACCAGTTTGTTCGGGTGACCAATAACATTGGCGTCATCATTCTCCAGTTCCTTTACTTCCTCCACATCAGTGGGTTCTACTTTCACCACCTCTTTAACTTCAACCATATCCTTGGAAACTACGTTCCCCAGCTGTTCAACATCATTTACATTCGAGGTTACTACTTTCCCCACCAGCTTGATCTCATCTGTGGTTACTACTTTCTGTAATAAAGTGTCACGCGACATCTGAAAATTATTATATATAGTAGTTGGTACAACATTTTAATTAATAAGAAATGAAACGTTAACTGATAACTGTAACTGTTGTAAACGATAATTGTTCAACATACTAAATTAGGCTAACATTCTGCTTACTCACTTCAATATCATCAGTTTTAGTAACAGTATCCTTTACTGTTTCAGCAACATCTTCAGTAACATTTTCCTTATCACTATCGACCTCGTCGCCTTCTTCTTTGTAAGCAACACTGAGTTCGGGTGTCCAGTAATCCTCATCAATATCGAGCTTTAAGTTGAACCTTTGTTTCAGTATCTTTGATAAACTTATCTGAGTTTGTGAGTTAAACTTAGCTTGATGCTGCAGTGGAGAAACAAAAATAGAGCAAAATCTAGTAACGTAAGCCTAAACGCAATCAATCTATTGTTCAAATTATACAGTAATGATATCATAACAATTAAATTATAATTAATTAATTTCAATTAGACACCCAACAAATAGCTCCCACCCATACCGAGAAGAATGGGAAAAAATGTTAACGATTAGAACTTACTCGAAAACTTGTTAAAAGATTCAGTATATTTATAATATTTTAATTCACCAAGTTCAATAAATTCGATGTTTGAATATATTCGATATACTTGGGTAACCGAAATATTATGATATACTACAGTACTAAATATTTGGAGATAACCGATGTAACCTGGGTAACAAATTAAATTAAAACGTGTTCCAAGTTGAATATTTTTAGCGTGGAATATGGCAAAAATAAGTTTCTTAAATTATTATTGTGGCACACATACATTGGAGCCATAATGAATTTATATCCGGGTGAGTCACGAAGTTTACTGTAGATGTACTTTTAGTTTACTTTTGCGGTACAAATCGTGTTGCCATTTTACCGAATTGGTGCTTTTATATTCAGAATACTTATTGTATTTAAAATATCTATGTTAAAAAAAATTACTTCTAACTCTATTACAGGTGCTGTACACTACACGAATTCAATTAGATTACGAACTTGTTTGTCATCAATCGCAACGTGTTGGTGTGGAGTTTTACCGAAATCAGACATTCGGACAATAGAGACCCGGTCCCCCACAGTGCCTAAAGGTCGCCATTGGTTGTACACCGGGTCCCACGAGAGACTGGCTACATCGATGTAAAGGAACTGGTCGTCAGGGTCACCCGACCCAGTTGCAATACCGCCGTTTCCACCTATAAGTGTCAATCACAACTATAAACTATATTAATTTATGAAATAATTGAGCAAAATGTCCGCAAACACCAAATATGTGTTTAGTGGGTTTATAAACTTAATATAATTTAATACAAAACATTAAGGGAAAGGAGCAGTTTACTGTGTATGTGTTTTCTATTCAAAACTATTTTATTTCACAAACATATGGTGGAGATTAACACGTTCTAGTCATCACCAAAGCAAACCATGATAAAAAGTGAAATAATATAGGAATTTGTACAAAATCTTTACACAGAGTGATGGCATCAGGGGTTGGTTAGGAAAATTATTAAAGGCATATTAATTTGTTTTCGACCAAGCAGCAGCTTGATCTAGTGGTTTGGTTACATTCCTGCGATACTAATTAGGAGGCCCTGGTTCGATCCCTAGATGGGGCAGCGCTATTTGCGCACAGTGCTGTAAAATGCATGCACCTAGCTTTCATATCATTGACTGGTCGATAAATAATTAGAATCAAGGAAACTTGAAACAGAGTGGAAGGGTTTACTGTGGAACATCACCCATGGTGGTGAACAGACATTCCTTTAGGAAACAGAGTGGAGGGGTTTACTATGGAAGATCACCCATGGTGGTGAACAGACATTCCTTTAGGAAACAGAGTGGAAGGGTTTACTGTGGAAAATCACCCATGGTGGTGAACAGGGATTCCTTTAGGAAACAGAGTGGAAGGGTTTACTGTGGAAGATCACCCATAGTGGTGAATAGGCATTCCTTTAGGAAACAGAGTGGAAGGGTTTACTGTGGAAGATCACCGATGGTGGTGAACAGGCATTCCTTTAGGAAACAGAGTGGAAGGGTTTACTATGGAAGATCATCCATGATGGTGAACAGGCATTCCTTTAGGAAACATAGTGGAAGGGTTTACTGTGGAAGATCACCCATTGTGGTGAACAGGCATTCCTTTAGGAAACAGAGTGGAAGGGTTTACTGTGGAAGATCACCGATGGTGGTGAACAGGCATTCCTTTAGGAAACAGAGTGGAAGGGTTTACTATGGAAGATCATCCATGGTGGTGAACAGGCATTCCTTTAGGAAACAGAGTGGAAGGGTTTACTATGGAAGATCATCCAAGGTGGTGAACAGGCATTCCTTTAGGAAACATAGTGGAAGGATTTACTGTGGAAGATCTCCCATGGTGGTGAACAGGCATTCCTTTAGGAAACAGAGTGGAAGGGTTTACTATGGAAGATCATCCATGGTGGTGAACAGGCATTCCTTTAGGAAACATAGTGGAAGGGTTTACTGTGGAAGATCACCCATTGTGGTGAACAGGCATTCCTTTAGGAAACAGAGTGGAAGGGTTTACTGTGGAAGATCACCGATGGTGGTGAACAGGCATTCCTTTAGGAAACAGAGTGGAAGGGTTTACTATGGAAGATCATCCATGGTGGTGAACAGGCATTCCTTTAGGAAACAGAGTGGAAGGGTTTACTATGGAAGATCATCCATGGTGGTGAACAGGCATTCCTTTAGGAAACATAGTGGAAGGGTTTACTGTAGAAGATCGCCCATGGTGGTGAACAGGCATTCCTTTAGGAAACAGAGTGGAAGGGTTTACTATGGAAGATCATCCATGGTGGTGAACAGGCATTCCTTTAGGAAACATAGTGGAAGGGTTTACTGTGGAAGATCACCCATTGTGGTGAACAGGCATTCCTTTAGGAAACAGAGTGGAAGGGTTTACTGTGGAAGATCACCCATGGTGGTGAACAGGCATTCCTTTAGGAGACAGAGTGGAAGGGTTTACTGTGGAAGATCATCCATGGTGGTGAACAGGCATTCCTTTAGGAAACATAGTGGAAGGATTTACTGTGGAAGATCTCCCATGGTGGTGAACAGGCATTCCTTTAGGAAACAGAGTGGAAGGGTTTACTATGGAAGATCATCCATGGTGGTGAACAGGCATTCCTTTAGGAAACATAGTGGAAGGGTTTACTGTGGAAGATCACCCATTGTGGTGAACAGGCATTCCTTTAGGAAACAGAGTGGAAGGGTTTACTGTGGAAGATCACCGATGGTGGTGAACAGGCATTCCTTTAGGAAACAGAGTGGAAGGGTTTACTATGGAAGATCATCCATGGTGGTGAACAGGCATTCCTTTAGGAAACAGAGTGGAAGGGTTTACTATGGAAGATCATCCATGGTGGTGAACAGGCATTCCTTTAGGAAACATAGTGGAAGGGTTTACTGTAGAAGATCGCCCATGGTGGTGAACAGGCATTCCTTTAGGAAACAGAGTGGAAGGGTTTACTATGGAAGATCATCCATGGTGGTGAACAGGCATTCCTTTAGGAAACATAGTGGAAGGGTTTACTGTGGAAGATCACCCATTGTGGTGAACAGGCATTCCTTTAGGAAACAGAGTGGAAGGGTTTACTGTGGAAGATCACCCATGGTGGTGAACAGGCATTCCTTTAGGAGACAGAGTGGAAGGGTTTACTGTGGAAAATCACCCGTGGTGGTGAACAGACATTCCTTTAGGAAACCGAGTGGAAGGGTTTACTGTGGAAAATCACCCGTGGTGGTGAACAGACATTCCTTTAGGAAACAGAGTGGAAGGGTTTACTGTGGAAGATCACTCATTGTGGTGAACAGGCATTCCTTTAGGAAACAGAGTGGAAGGAATTACTGTGGAAGATCACTCATTGTGGTGAACAGGGATTCCTTTAGGAAACAGAGTGGAAGGGTTTACTGTGGAAGATCACCCATGGTGGTGAACAGGCATTCCTTTAGGAAACATAGTGGAAGGGTTTACTGTGGAAGATCACCCATTGTGGTGAACAGGCATTCCTTTAGGAAACAGAGTGGAAGGAATTACTGTGGAAGATCACTTATTGTTGTGAACAGGGATTCCTTTAGGAAACAGAGTGGAAGGAATTACTGTGGAAGATCACTCATTGTGGTGAACAGGGATTCCTTTAGGAAACAGAGTGGAAGGGTTTACTGTGGAAGATCACCCATTGTGGTGAACAGGCATTCCTTTAGGAAACAGAGTGGAAGGAATTACTGTGGAAGATCACTTATTGTGGTGAACAGGGATTCCTTTAGGAAACAGAGTGGAAGGAATTACTGTGGAAGATCACTTATTGTGGTGAACAGGGATTCCTTTAGGAAACAGAGTGGAAGGAATTACTGTGGAAGATCACTCATTGTGGTGAACAGGGATTCCTTTAGGAAACAGAGTGGAAGGGTTTACTGTGGAAGATCACCCATAACAGGCATTCCTTTAGGAAACAGAGTGGAAGGGTTTACTGTGGAAAATCACCCGTGGTGGGGAACAGACATTCCTTTAGGAAACCGAGTGGAAGGGTTTACTGTTAAATAGATCACCCATGGTGGTAAACAGGCATTCCTTTAGGAAACAGAGTGGAAGGGTTTACTGTGGAAGATCACTCATTGTGGTGAACAGGCATTCCTTTAGGAAACATAGTGGAAGGGTTTACTGTGGAAGATCACTCATTGTGGTGAACAGGGATTCCTTTAGGAAACAGAGTGGAAGGGTTTACTGTGGAAGATCACTCATTGTGGTGAACAGGCATTCCTTTAGGAAACATAGTGGAAGGGTTTACTGTGGAAGATCACTCATTGTGGTGAACAGGCATTCCTTTAGGAAACCGAGTGGAAGGGTTTACTGTTAAATAGATCACCCATGGTGGTAAACAGGCATTCCTTTAGGAAACAGAGTGGAAGGGTTTACTATGGAAGATCATCCATGGTGGTGAACAGGCATTCCTTTAGGAAACATAGTGGAAGGGTTTACTGTGGAAGATCACCCATTGTGGTGAACAGGCATTCCTTTAGGAAACAGAGTGGAAGGGTTTACTGTGGAAGATCACCGATGGTGGTGAACAGGCATTCCTTTAGGAAACAGAGTGGAAGGGTTTACTATGGAAGATCATCCATGGTGGTGAACAGGCATTCCTTTAGGAAACAGAGTGGAAGGGTTTACTATGGAAGATCATCCATGGTGGTGAACAGGCATTCCTTTAGGAAACATAGTGGAAGGGTTTACTGTGGAAGATCGCCCATGGTGGTGAACAGGCATTCCTTTAGGAAACAGAGTGGAAGGGTTTACTATGGAAGATCATCCATGGTGGTGAACAGGCATTCCTTTAGGAAACATAGTGGAAGGGTTTACTGTGGAAGATCACCCATTGTGGTGAACAGGCATTCCTTTAGGAAACAGAGTGGAAGGGTTTACTGTGGAAGATCACCCATGGTGGTGAACAGGCATTCCTTTAGGAGACAGAGTGGAAGGGTTTACTGTGGAAAATCACCCGTGGTGGTGAACAGACATTCCTTTAGGAAACCGAGTGGAAGGGTTTACTGTGGAAGATCACCCATGGTGGTGAACAGGCATTCCTTTAGGAAACAAAGTGGAAGGGTTTACTGTGGAAAATCACCCGTGGTGGTGAACAGACATTCCTTTAGGAAACAGAGTGGAAGGGTTTACTGTGGAAGATCACTCATTGTGGTGAACAGGCATTCCTTTAGGAAACAGAGTGGAAGGAATTACTGTGGAAGATCACTCATTGTGGTGAACAGGGATTCCTTTAGGAAACAGAGTGGAAGGGTTTACTGTGGAAGATCACCCATGGTGGTGAACAGGCATTCCTTTAGGAAACATAGTGGAAGGGTTTACTGTGGAAGATCACCCATTGTGGTGAACAGGCATTCCTTTAGGAAACAGAGTGGAAGGAATTACTGTGGAAGATCACTTATTGTTGTGAACAGGGATTCCTTTAGGAAACAGAGTGGAAGGAATTACTGTGGAAGATCACTCATTGTGGTGAACAGGGATTCCTTTAGGAAACAGAGTGGAAGGGTTTACTGTGGAAGATCACCCATTGTGGTGAACAGGCATTCCTTTAGGAAACAGAGTGGAAGGAATTACTGTGGAAGATCACTTATTGTGGTGAACAGGGATTCCTTTAGGAAACAGAGTGGAAGGAATTACTGTGGAAGATCACTTATTGTGGTGAACAGGGATTCCTTTAGGAAACAGAGTGGAAGGAATTACTGTGGAAGATCACTCATTGTGGTGAACAGGGATTCCTTTAGGAAACAGAGTGGAAGGGTTTACTGTGGAAGATCACCCATAACAGGCATTCCTTTAGGAAACAGAGTGGAAGGGTTTACTGTGGAAAATCACCCGTGGTGGGGAACAGACATTCCTTTAGGAAACCGAGTGGAAGGGTTTACTGTTAAATAGATCACCCATGGTGGTAAACAGGCATTCCTTTAGGAAACAGAGTGGAAGGGTTTACTGTGGAAGATCACTCATTGTGGTGAACAGGCATTCCTTTAGGAAACATAGTGGAAGGGTTTACTGTGGAAGATCACTCATTGTGGTGAACAGGGATTCCTTTAGGAAACAGAGTGGAAGGGTTTACTGTGGAAGATCACTCATTGTGGTGAACAGGCATTCCTTTAGGAAACATAGTGGAAGGGTTTACTGTGGAAGATCACTCATTGTGGTGAACAGGCATTCCTTTAGGAAACATAGTGGAAGGGTTTACTGTGGAAGATCACCCATGGTGGTGAACAGGCATTCCTTTAGGAAACATAGTGGAAGGGTTTACTGTGGAAGATCACCCATGGTGGTAAACAGGCATTCCTTTAGGAAACAGAGTGGAAGGGTTTACTGTGGAAGATCACCCATGGTGGTGAACAGGCATTCCTTTAGGAAACATAGTGGAAGGGTTTACTGTGGAAAATCACCCGTGGTGGGGAACAGACATTCCTTTAGGAAACCGAGTGGAAGGGTTTACTGTGGAAGATCACCCATGGTGGTAAACAGGCATTCCTTTAGGAAACAGAGTGGAAGGGTTTACTGTGGAAGATCACCTATGGTGGTGAACAGGCATTCCTTTAGGAAACATAGTGGAAGGGTTTACTGTGGAAGATCACCCATTGTGGTGAACAGGCATTCCTTTAGGAAACAGAGTGGAAGGGTTTACTGTGGAAGATCACCCATTGTGGTGAACAGGCATTCCTTTAGGAAACATAGTGGAAGGGTTTACTGTGGAAGATCACCCATTGTGGTGAACAGGCATTCCTTTAGGAAACGGAGTGGAAGGGTTTACTGTGGAAGATCACCATGGTGGTGAACAGGCATTCCTTTAGGAAACATAGTGGAAGGGTTTACTGTGGAAAATCACCCATTGTGGTGAACAGGGATTCCTTTAGGAAACAGAGTGGAAGGGTTTACTGTGGAAGATCACTCATTGTGGTGAACAGGCATTCCTTTAGGAAACATAGTGGAAGGGTTTACTGTGGAAGATCACCCATTGTGGTGAACAGGGATTCCTTTAGGAAACAGAGTGGAAGGGTTTACTGTGGAAGATCACCCATGGTGGTGAACAGGGATTCCTTGATTTAACGACCATTAAAGATTCTCCCGTTCATTGTCTTGTTTTGTTAGTGTAAATCAAGTAATTTAATATAATTAATTTAATATAATTATTTAATATAATTATTTAATATAATTATTTAATATAATTATTTAATATAATTATTTAATATAATTATTTAATATAATTATTTTAATATACCTTACCGAGTTACATTTTTCATGTTCTGGAATTGCTATATGTGATCAATATTTGTCGGCAACTCTATTAGAAAGCGTAAGACAAATGATTGTGCTTTGGATTGCCAAGCAGTGATGATTGTACTTGGGAAAGGTGCATAAATCTCATAAGTTGAGAAATGAGCCTTCAGTAGAATGACATAATGAATAAAGATATAAAATAAAAGAAAATGATATTTATTATATGGCATGCAGTGCATGCAGCACTGACGTTTATGTTGGCGGTTGGATGGAATACACCCTTTGATGGGGAGTAGTGATTCTAATAGGCCTCATTAGATTGTTATTGAGTCCTTCTTTCTCCAGTTTCCATGATGATACTTAGGGGTTCCCCAGGGGGGCACCTCATCACGCAGTCTTCCACGAAGTTTCAAATTTATAACTTTGTTGTCGTGTTTAACTCATTTGGATATTATGATGGATGGTGGTGTGGTGTATATGGGGGGGAGGGGGGGGGGGGGTGTCATGGGATGATTGTATCCACTGCATTCCCGGCATGCAATCATTGCAACATAATTCATGCTTGTTTACGGTCTGGGCAAGCCTAAGTTACATGGTAGGTCAAAACAACTAGTCAAGGTCGCCCACCACCTTGCTTGGAAAGTGTCCCTGAATTGGGATTCAACCTTCCCTACAGCCCCCTGGAGGCTCATATGAATTGGGATTGTTAACCTTGGATGAGATCTTTTCAATGTGCAGCGCTGGGGTGTGGTGGGGCCTGTATATTTCTACAACTGTGAGTGAGAGTGAATAATGAAGATGTATAAATGAAAAATGTCTTCTACAGGATTAAATTACGTTGGATGAAACATTAGTGGCGTAAATAACTCAGCTTTATTTTGGAGTTGGAGGAATCAAGTTATTACCAAATATCCAAAGTACTGAAAAATTGCTAAAAATATTATTTAAAAGAACAGCCGTAATAATTTATGGACTGACCCATGACCTGCTCCTACAGTACATTCAACCAACCTGTATGTTCTTTAATTGCCAACAACGCAATGCCTCTTTCAGGTAGCCCAACAATATGCCCACTGTTTTGTGGGCCTAAAAGAACCCGATCACCTGCAAAAAATATACAATCTAAATTGTAGATTGCTCACCAAAAAATGTTAAATCCTTTCTGAGGAATTCTGATAAATTCCTTTCATGGTCTGAGTTATGGTTCTTGTTGGGCTTGGAAATTGCTACGATTTCCATTCTTGTTGAATTGGTATGGATAAACTTATAGCTAGCTTACTCATACTTAGTGTATTGCATTCGGCATGACTGTCATGTCAACAAATCGACTATGTGAATAAAAAGCATAACTATAGAGCTGTGGCAGTGGGATATTAAACAGCTGGTGCAATATAATATACAACCGATGGAAACAGATGTTTCTTATGTTCGAATGCGCCAATACTTACTCAATGGGATCTATTATGGGGCTACGGGGGCTGAAGTGACAGCGTTCCATATGTACTTATAAAAGCACATTTACTAATAATGACTCTATATATCGTTATCAGTCATAATTATTGGAGTTTTAGCTTCACATCCCTCTAATATTAGATTCGTAGAATAAAGTTAAATTGAACAAAAAGATTATTATTTGTTGTTCGGAAATTATGCTATCCGGTAACTTTTACTACTTGCTACTTATGTTTCTGGTTAGAAAATGCTTAGTTGTCATTTGTGATTGACTTTGTAGTAAAAAAAACACAAACATTGAGAATTATAATATGTAATAGTATTGTCATATGAAGGCGAGAAAAGGTGTTTGTTTTTTAAATGTAATACGTAATATATTTCGACCAAATCTCTCAAAAACCACAGGTAGATTTACCCACCTTCAACGCGGATTTTTGGATATGTTTTACTGTCTATTTAAAACTGTACCGGTTGGGGTAGGACCCAAAACTGCAGTTACAAAACAACTGTAACCCCTATCATATCAATGGCAACAGATTTTGATAAGACATTGATGATACGTGTAACAACAGTTGGTGTACACCAGTACGGTTAAGGAACTTTCTCTATTTAAAGGCAATGTTAAGCCAATCTATTTGAAAAATAACGCAAATTATTGTAGGAATATAACTTGCCTTTGTTACATTTTGTATACCTTATCCATGTATTTGCAGGTTAAAAGTTCAATCTTTATACCTGAAACGTCAATTATGAGGCTGTTAAAATTCAATTTTGTGGAATCAAAAATTTTGTAAAACTAAATTGTATCATTTAAAATATTCTTTCGTTAATTTCAAAGTTGTATATAATATTATATATTCTCATCCATCAACTTAAAAAACTCAGCAAATTTTGATGCTACCAAACCTAATAACTCACTGATGATGTCTGTAACAAATGCGCCGGAACAAGTTGAACCAATAGATGATCACAAGTTGGTCTGTGACATTAAGGGCAAAAACTCGACAATTATAGGCAATCTTTTATATGGAGGTATTCCTGACACTCTCGCCTTAAATACAGGAGTGTGGCTAATCTTAATAATATTATATACTGTTCTATACTACTTTTTCTTCAAAGAAGATAAATGTAAGATTTTGGATAAAAGTGATAAAATTAAAGCGCGCTGTAAGTGGCGTTGTACAGCTCTGCATTGGATCTGGCAGCTTCTACCGTTGGATGACACAGCTGTAGAGTTTAATGGAGGTGTGGATGGAATGAGGTATCTTTCCTTCCAAAGGCATATCATCCTAATTGTTTCGGTAATGTGTGTCGTTTCCATTGGAGTTATTCTTCCAGTAAATTACCAAGGAAACCTCAAAATGGAAAGCAATAAATTCGGTAGAATAACGATCTCAAACTTGACTCCTCATTCGCGGTTGTTATGGCTACATACAATCGTTTGTTTGATATATTTCTGTGTAATTTTGGCAGTTATGGGCAGGTTCTCTTCGAAGCTTCGTAAACCCACTAGTGTATCCAGTACAGCGTTAATACAACCCGTGGAGAAAGGGGTGACTGATGATTTAATCAGAGAGCATTTTGAGTCGGCATATAATGGATGTCGGGTAATTTCTGTAAGTCGAGTGTTTAAAGTATCCTCCCTTTATGTGCTTAACAACGAGAGAGTAAGAGCCAATGAGGCTTATCAATATTGTGTGGCTTATGAAGAGAAACAAGGGAAACCATTGATGATCACTCCTAAATCTTGTGGCATTTGTTGCACGATATTCTGTTGCAATCGACTTTGCGACGTGGCAAATGGGAAACATTTCTATAAGCAACTCGAGTCCGACCTCACTGTGGCTTGTAATACAGCCAAGTCGAAAGCAATGAACGACCCCGTTAGAATGGTGTTCGTAACGTTCGAATCGGAAGATTGCGTTGCCAAGGTGATGCGTTGTTATAGCTTCCCTCGTCGGTGTGTAAAACTACCTCCATCATCAGGGCAATCAGTTGCTATAAATAGCCAATCATGGACTATTAGTACAGCTCCTCAACCAGAGGATATCCAATGGGCGAACCTTCAGACTAGTGGTTGGGTCTGGTGGTTTAGAATGCTACTTATCAATGCGGTATTCATAGTATTTACTGTGTTTCTATCGACACCAGCGGTGGCCATATCGGCTCTCGACACCATCCACTACGAGGAACAATTATCTCGATTGCACAGTTCGTTAGTAAGTCAGTTTCTTCCTACTTTGATACTGTGGACATTCGCAGCGGTACTCCCGCAAGTCGCCTACTACAGCTGCATATTGGAAGGCCACTGGTCAAAGAGCGCAATGCACCACGCTATAATGCTGAAATCATTCTGGTTCCTAATGTTCATGCTTCTGATTTTACCATCTTTAGGTTTAACAAGTGTAAAAGCTCTACTAGAGCTCAGCATCGCCAACGACCATTACGCACAGATTGTGAGGTGGAAGTGCGTTTTCCTTCCGGATAACGGCGCATTTTTCGTCAACTACGTCATCATGTCTGGGTTTATAGGAAGCGCCTTGGAGTTGCTACGACTTCCCGAGTGGATTATCTATGTGTTCTATTTGAGTTTCACCAGAAGTCGCGCCGAATGGCCCGGTGTTAAGGAATACGCCCTGCGCGACTTTCAGTATGGGATACACTACGCCAGTCAGCTCACAGTTTTCGCAATGATTGTGGTATACAGTGTGATCTGTCCGCTTATTGTACCATTCGGTTTAGTATACGTTTGCATGCGCCACCTAGTGGATAGATACAATATTGCCTATGTATACCGCCCAGGGCGAATAGATATCGAGGGGCATATGTGCGCAGTAAATTTCGTTTTAGTGGCTGGTGTCATGCAGCTTGTTAGTCTGTTGTTTTTTTCAATACTTCGTCTCGACATAGCCGAATACACTCTTCGATCTCTGTGGGAAGCTCATCCACACACCATATTTATAGCTGTCGCCTTGGTGACTGCCATTGTTATTGTGATCATTCGAAATTGGATAGTTGAGTCATGCAGTTGCTTAGCAACTGTTAAATCAACACTTATTGACAACACACCGGCTACTACTTATAAAGAAGGTGATTACTTACCCCCTTTTCTAGAATTCGGATAAAACTTGGCAACTAGTTGACCCTAACTACAGTAACTACTGTAACTGGTGTCCATCTGTTAACTGAGCTTAACTAACTAACTAACTGATGGACATTTACTGTGCTTATCTATCCAGCTAGCTGGGGCTAGTTTATTGTACCTTGTCTAAGACACATTATTTAACGCTTAACTATAACCAATTTTTTTTTTATAATTAGAAAACCAAAATGCCAATTTAGCCGTGTCTACACTCAATGAGACACCTTCTATATAAATAACCGAAAAATCATAACAGAAGTTCTAGTACGCCTTGCTAAAATAAACGTTGTGAATTCAAAATGATATATTACGATTAAGCAATTCTAATATACACCAATAAGTTTGGAATTTGGCTTTCAGATGATACCTAAAAAACTATAAAATAAAATAATACTTAAAACTAAAACGTTTTTGTAGGATTTAGGTATTCAAAAAGTATATAGATTTTTATAACATCCTGTAATATAATTTTAATTGTCGTCGCATTTGTGTTACTTTAAAAAACCTAATAAGTATTTTAAATAATTACGTTAGATTATGTTATGATTTACTATATTATATATACAAATAAATAATAATTCTTAAATTATGTTAAAAACTACTATAGCGATCAATGAATAGTATAAGTAGACCTAACATGTACAATAATTATCAGTAAATTTACTTAATAAATTATAACAATATTTATTATATATCCTTCAATAGTTTATTATTGGTCGGCCTTAATATCAAGGGTGTAGAAATTTCGCACTGTCGTGAGACCCTATAAATCACTTTACATAGGGTTTGATTGTTATGCAGTGTCCACCCTTGGGTGTTAGTGTGGCGCCCTCTCTGCCTTATACGTAACCGCCAAGAGAGAGGAGCCTTAAATATACGTAGAGTATTAGCAAGCCAAGCGGGAACTAACAAGCCATACTTTAACAATAAATGTACTAAAGTACTACCTACCTCCATTAACTTACAAATTTTACATCTAATCAAATTTATAAGTAAAAAATTCAAGTAATAATTTAATATAAAGATCACCCGAAGTATTCAATTCCATATAATTAGTACCGGTAGTCAAAATAGTCAGTAGTAGGCCTATAACAACGCAACACTAATTAATTATGGATACTAATATAGTTAACCCACCAACCTAATAAAGTTAACCGACCAACCTATTAAAGTTAAACCACCAACCTAATAAAGTTAACCGACCAACCTAAATAAAGTTAACCCACCAACCTAAATAAAGTTAACCCACCAACCTACATAAAGTTAACCCACCAACCTAAATAAAGTTAACCGACCAACCTAAATAAAGTTAACCCACCAACCTAATAAAGTTAACCGACCAACCTATTAAAGTTAAACCACCAACCTAATAAAGTTAACCGACCAACCTAAATAAAGTTAACCCACCAACCTAAATAAAGTTAACCGACCAACCTAATAAAGTTAAACCACCAACCTAAATAAAGTTAACCGACCAACCTAAATAAAGTTAACCCACCAACCTAATAAAGTTAACCCACCAACCTAAATAAAGTTAACCCACCAACCTAAATAAAGTTAACCGACCAACCTAAATAAAGTTAACCCACCAACCTAATAAAGTTAACCGACCAACCTAAATAAAGTTAACCCACCAACCTAATTCTGGATCTTTGACTGCGGACCAGTAACCTGGTCTTCCACTCCCTGGTCTTCCACTCCCTGGTCTTCCACTCCCTGGTCTTCCACTACCTGATCTTCCACTCCTTGGTCTCCCACCCTCTCGTGTACGGGATAGACCTGGCTGAGGAGTCCGTCTTCCTGCGGTCAGATACTCACTGTTGTAGACTGGGGATGACTCCGGTCTGGGTTTGGGGAGAGCCCTCACCTCCTAAAAATATGAAAATTCAAATAAGTATAAATAAAAAAGGAACACCGAATATATTTTTGTATTACGAAGACATAGTTATTTAAACGAGCGAGATATTTAAAAAATATATAAAATGCAGTCAAAACCTTCAATATGATACCTACTACAGTATATTAGCCCTACATATTTGTTCAGTCCATGGATGTTCTAAAATATAAAAATATTTTGAAAGTTTTCACGTGGGAATCATCTCTACTCTCACCAACCTGTAAGAGGCGAGTCTCTGCTGGTCACCAACCTGTAAGATGCGAGTGTCCGCTGGCATGGATTTCCGAGGTGACGTATTAAACATTACGGCAATATGATACTCGGTTGTGTTAAGAAGGTACTGAGTTACGCTGGTAAACATATTCCGTACTGAGGTTATCTATAATTAAGATAACAATATTTACATAATTTATATTTAGAGCACTACTGTTTGTGCTTAAAACGCATATTTCTGTAGCTCGCCAAAGCGCTTTTTAGTCGAACAAACGTTAGCCTTGCTACCAAGAAACTGTGGCAGCTTGTTGTCTTGCATCTGCAAGTTTGAACAGAACATACGGGTGGGTCACGATTTAAGAATTAATTTAATGCTCCTAATTAATTTTAATAATTCGATGTTTAATATATGGTATAGATAACAATAAACGCTACTACGTTATAAAAGTGCAAATATTTGTTCTTCAAACTCTGGTGCGGTTTAAACAACTACTAGTACTACTAGGATCGGCATGCTGCATTGCAGCTGCATTTTTAAGAATGCTGTGCCGGCTTGTCAACAAAATTGCACCGCCACAACTCCCTATCACCCATGACATTTGCTAGATCATCCGCATCTTTAAGGCCAGTGTCCTTTAAGATGCGTCTCAAGAAAGTCATGGGCTGTCCACCATGCTTATTCACTCCATGAGGCTGCCAAAGTACAAGATTATGCACTGATTAAACTTTGGCACTGACATACCTACCGGTAAGGTTTTTACTTAACGTGCTTGATTAATAAATAAAATACAATTAACTCTAATATAAGTAAGTAATTAAGTACAATTACTAATTAAGTACTCCATAGATAATCCCACTTACCTCGCTCGCAACACATTGGTTAATTCTTTTCTTCACTTCTGCTATGATGTTGGGGTTGCCAGTAGCAACCGATACCACATGCATAACTCCGGGATCCTTTACCACAAACTCATAGAAGGAAGGGACAATGACGAGAAATTGAACAATTTCGGACGCCAACAGACAGCGGTAACGTTTAAACCTATTCCAGAACAAAATATACACAGAATGGTAACGTTTAAACTTATTCTAGAGAAAAAGTTACGTTTAAATTTATTCCAGAATAAAAGAATTAAGAAAACCAATCTTCTGCCATCCCAGTAATCGTTAATCTGGCAAGCAATTATCCACATCAAATATATAACTTATCCAGACTTATCTGTACCATAATAATGTTTACGTACGACTTCTGCATCTGGGGTAGCGAGTCAATTAACAGAGGACCACTGCATTCACAAGCAAAAGCAAACAGTCTGTCGGAGGCGATCCGAAGGATCCTCTTTCGATAGTGGTACCCGAGGGTATGGCGCTATTCTTATCCCAAGCCTTGCTCATAGTTAATAATAGTATGGAAATAATAGGACATTGCTTTCGCCGTGAGGATCAGCCAGTGCATAATCTTGGACTTTGGCGGCCTTATGGAGTGAATAAGCATGGTGGACAGCCCATGACTTTCTTGAGACGCATCTTAAAGGACACTGGTCTTGAAAATGCGGGTGATATAGAAAATGTCATGGGTGATAGGGAGTTGTTGCGGCGCAATTTTGTCGACATGCCGGCACAGCATTCTTAGTATATATATGTAATATACATATATAAAGCAGCTGCAATGCAGCATATGCCGATCCTAGTAGTAGCCAACAGCTTCCCATCAATATCCGGTTGCCTTTAATAGGCCTACTCTATTACTGTATTACGTAAATATTATATTAAGTTAATTGCTGTAGGGTATTGGCTAATGAGTAGGCCTACTCTATTGAGTGTAGTGTTTAGAATCAGTTACCATACAAGACAATCTTATACAATTACTTAATTAGGCCCTTAGATGCGGAGATTAAGAGAAGACTATGAATAATAGCCCCAATAGGAATTGCTAGATCAGAGCCCCAGCCAACAGGCGGGATACAATTATTTACGCGTGTTGGTGATACTTTGTGGGTGAGTGGGATACTCGTTCGACCGATTATGGGTTGTTGTTAGAGGATTCAGCCGTAAATTCGGATGTGGCTACGTATCCACCACATTCACTGATTGGGCGCTCAGTCTTCAGTAACACTGATAACGCCGCCATGTACAAAACTAGTTGCGGTGAATTCCGTCAGCCCTAAGTCAAGCCGAATGAGTCTCATAACCTAGACGAGTTTACCCCAAGGCGACGAATGGTTGATCAAAGTTCCAGTTTTTGGCATGGATTTTAGGCATGGGTTTTGGGTATGGGTTTTAGGCATGGGTTTTGGGTATGGGTTTTGGGCATGTGTTTTGGTTTTGGCATGGGTTTTGGGAATGGGTTTTGGGTATGGGTTTTGGGTATGTGTTTTGGGCATGGGTTTTTGGCATGGGTTTTGGGCATGGATTTGGACATGGGTTTTGGGCATGGGTTTTTGGCATGGGTTTTGGGTATTGGGAATGGGTTTTGGGCAGGGGTATGGGTATGGGTTTTGGGCATGAGTATGGATTTTGGGCATGGGTTTTGGGCATGGGTTTTGGGAATGGGTTTTGGGCAGGGGTATGGGTTTTGGGCATGATTATGGGTTGTGGGCATGGTTATGGGTTTTGGGCATGGGTTTTGGGAATGGGTTTTGGGCATGGTTATGGGTATGGGTTTTGGGTATGGGTTTTGGGCATGGGTATTGGGTATGGGTTTTTTGGCATGGGCATAACGTTTCCCCCCTACCTGCTACCTCTGCTATTTCCCAACGAAATTCAAATTGATGGGGGTAACCCCTTCATTACTACTACTATAATCGGCCTGCTGCAATCAAGAAACTGCACATTGAGATGCTATGCCGGCTTAACAAAAACATTTTGTCACCACCATGCAATCCACAATTGGCAAGCCCAATGCATAATGCATTAAAAATGCTATGTCGGCTTATCAACAAAGTTGCACCGCCACAACGACCTAACCCCCATGACATTTGCTAGATCATCCGCATCTTCAAGGCCAGTGTCCTTTAAGATGCGTCTCAAGAAAGTCATGGGCTGTCCACCATGCTTATTCACTCCATGAGGCTACCAAAGTACAAGATTATGCACTGGCTGGACCTCACGGGTCCTGCCAATCTGGGGCGGCTTCGTTCTAGTGTCAAGCTTGGCATAACCAATGAAACACCTCCAATGTTATATAGTGTCTGGTTGTGGAGATGTGTGCATTGTACTTGACACAATGAACCCGGCGTAGCATTCTTGTGAATGTGTCATCCATAGATTTGGTGTCCTCGGCAGTTAGAGCCCAGCATATTGACTCCCATAGAGGAGTACTGGAACTACTACTGGTGTAAATAATCGGACCTTAAGTTTCCGATGAATTCTGAGTGACTTCCCAATCCTGGAAAGCCTATTCAAGGCTGCCTGACTTCCGGATCCATGATCCCAGGTAACAGAAGTGTCCACATGCTCAAGCATACCATCCTTTGAGCTTATGCTCATCCGATCAGAGACTTGCTGAGCATTTTCAAAGTTAACTGTCAGAATTTTGGTCTTTCTGGAGTTAATAAAAAGACCAACACTATAAGCAGCATGTTCTAATGAGCTGAGGAGCGGTTGAGCTCCCTCTAGAGATTCTGAGAGTACTCCTAAGTCTAGATCAGTTAGGTACTTGGCAGGATTTCCTCGACTTCTGGAGCCAGAATTTGGAGTTACCACCACCCCATCATCATTATGATGATCTAAGGAGATGCGTAGAACATAGTCGACCACAATTCATGTTGATGCAATATAATTTAATTTCTCGCTATACGTACTGTACAATATGTCGATTATTATCACATTACCACTATGTAAATCCTTAATAATAATAATAAATGTTTTTACATATTATTTGGAATCCTTGCACGGTTAGCTTTTCATTGGTACCAACAAACAGATATAGGGTATAAGAATAACTGCAGTGTAAGTGGTGCAATATCGAGGTAGACACTATTTTAAAGGCCTGTAGCTAAAGATTGGAAGGAAGGATTGGAAAAATATAAATTCTGGCAAACCCACTAAGTGGCCGAGAAGTGAAAGTCTCTCTCTCTATGATTCAAATTTCGTACAATCTCGTAAGATTTGTAGAAATTTTTTTTTTGAGGAGGGGTGGTGTCGTGTTGAATTACGACACTATATTCCGGGGCTAGGTGTACACCAATTATTTCTACCAGGCAGCACTGTTTCATTATTCAACCCTTAATGTAAGCTGGGGACAAGGGAGTATATTCATGATTAATTTAAATATTTTTTACATTCAAATTTTTTGAAAATTAACTCAACTGGACAGCAAACATAAAGCTCAAACGGAAGCCCAATCACTGGGGTATGTGTCTCCTCTCACCAATTGGGTGACGGAGGTCTATCACAAATAGAACACGAATCCTTCACAAAGGCAAGGCTTAATTCAATCAACAATTTAGTTGTTGAAACTATCTAGTAACTAACAATGATAGAGCGAGCTAGAGCCTAAAATAAAAAGATTTAAAACAAAGAAATAATCCTAACAGATATATGGAACTGCAAACCACTGTATACCAAGTCAGCACATCATCACAAAATGTAAATATGTTAATAAGAATATTTCGAGTTAGACAATATTATTAGGATTATTTGAATTTGAACAAGATTACTGGTTAATTGACTATATTGAATTCAGCTAATCTGCTTCAGTTATATAATGTTTTTATATGTATGTCAATCTACAGGTTTCGGTTGCGGCCTACATCACCGCTGACCAGACACAGAGGAAGGAGTAGAACAGTATAGGAAGAGCAATGGGGGTTCTGTAACCGTTGCTATAGGCTGTTGTTGTTTCAACAGTGGTAGTGGGAGCTTCGGTAGGCCATTCCCATACAAGTGGAGAGCAAGTGGAATTACAACATTGGGTTTGGCAAGTGGAATACGTGACTGTCAGACCGTACTTTAGGACATCTAATATGTTGAGAAGCAATTCCAAATCAGGCACAGCCGATTGGCCGATATTCTCTAGACCGAAATCTCCCATGAGATAAACACATTCGTTAGGACCCACGTCCGCGCAGAGCTGTGTCGGGTCTCTACAACCGTAATCCACCCACTCCATCTTCACTTCATCTCCATCCGAAGTAAAGCCAGCAAATCGGATAGTTAAAACGGAGCAGCAGGTGCAGTTGTGTGACGTAAAGGTTTTCAGGAAACCCGGGTCGTTTTCTACCCAGTTGTTCGTCAACATCAAGTCGAAGGCCCTGTCTTGGTAATATTGTTGGACGTCTTCGTTATCAGATGTGTAATTAAAAACGAAGCCCTTTCGGCACGATGTCAGAGTGGTAATATGGGAACATGTCATTGTTGTTGTTGTGCCAGCACACAATGAAGACATTGACAATATTATGTAAAATGCAGATACGATATGCATCACATAGAACTTGTCGATGTTTGTAAAACCCATAACTAAATTATAATCCACAATAAAGGTTATGTCAATTTAGCTGTTTTAGTATATCTCTTGAAATTTATAATTAAAAGTATTTTATCTAAAGTAGACGGTTTGTTTGTTTGTGTAGAGCGCATCTAATATAAATTTATTTGTTCTCAAGTTGGAGAGAAATATACTTTGAAAACAATTGCTGGTGGGTGTATCATATAATATTTAACAACAGGAAACGTCCGTAGCACAGAAACCCTGTGGTGTTTAAAACGTCCTCGTGTAATATTCATCACTCATGGCATATTTGATGTGTTATCTAACTACTTGTGCTGAATGTATAAAGAAGGAATATAGATCGGTTTGTGTCAGTGGAATGAATAGGATTAATATTCCGCTGCTGTTTAAGTTCATTAACCTCTGCATATCTACAAGCTTCACAAGAAGCATTTATGAATATTGAATGTACTGTATTCCTCAACTCCCGATGCTGCCTTACTCAATGTTAAATAATTTAGTGTCTCGAATATTTATTTAGTAACTAGAGAGCCGCTTAACAACATAAACCAATATTGGATATTGAGTCCGTTTTGGAGTACGCCGCGCAGACACTAAAGTTGCAATAACTTTTGAGTGAGTCAATGGATTTTGCTCAAATTACTCAAATTATGGATTTTGCTCTTTTAATTAAAATGTAATAAATTAATTGATAATGAATTAATGTAATAAAATTTAAGAAATTCCACAAAAAAATTTTATTTTACATTTTTCGCGGGGAAAAAATGTAAAATCAATGCAATCTTATGGGTTACTTTTTCCCTAGGGAAAAATTATCCCTTTCTCTATCGATTTTGGGGTGTTTGTGAGCGAAAAAGTAACAGATTAAGAAAACAATTTTTATATTAGATTTTTCATCAGTATTAATTTCGCAGTCGCTACATTTTTTTAAATTAAACTACGTTCATGTTTGTTGCAAAGTACTTTACTGTGCCGTTCTAATCCTCGTATCTTTATATTCAATTACTCGCTACGTTTGTTCGTGTATAGAACCATTCGGTGAATGATGATTTCTAATAAGCTACATTACGCAAAAGTTCGTTTATAAAGTTAAATAATAAAATGTAATACCCACGTTTGGGCCGCGTTATGGAATCGGTTGTTTTGTTGTCCGACACTGTCGGAACTATTCTGTTTCGTTATCTCGGACAGCATGTAGTAGATCGCGAGATAGAGTTTGTCGTAAAGGCCGCCGCGCTCCCGTTTATCTTTATCGAGTTTCACCGAAGCTGTTAGGATGGTTGCTAGGCGACATCGAGCGCGCCTTGGTAGCGAAAATATATCGGTATTCCGTAGATGGCCTAGGTGTCTAAATAATTATAAATATAAAATATATATATGAAGGATACTTTTGATTTTTGTTCGTTCTCTGTTTATATTAAAAGTCATTTGTTTAAAAATTTAATCACAAGTTATTTGTTTTGAAATTTAATTTAAAATTTATTTGTTAAATTTATTTATTTGTTTTAAAATTTAATCAAAAAGTTATTTGTTTTAAAATTTAATCAAACGTAATTTGTTTAAAAATTTAATACTAAGACAATAAGTATTGAAAATATAAAAAAAAAACATAACATAATGTGTTTTAGAATTTGATTAACTATCATTTACTTACGCATATTTGAAAATATCAGCAACTTCCATAGTGTCAGAAAGTAGCTGAGTGGGTAAATCAAAGACAAGAGAACCAATAAGAACAATAAGGAACATGTTACATCGTTCCTTATCGTAATCCCTCATACCAAGTATGTCGAGAACCCACTTATTTGGGGCGGCGATTCTGTAACAACTCCTGTTGTATTCCTTGTGTATCTCGATATCGCGTTGAACGTTGGTGGCCAGATACTCAATGCGTAATGTATCCGTGTCTGAAAGTTAGTAAAAATAAAAAGATACCCCGACCCACAAAGTGCCAGTATGGTGGAAACTCATGGGTCTGATAATCGTTATGTAATTAATTGTACAGATACATTAGAAACAGATTACGGAGTATAACCTCCAACAATTTTACTGGTTAAGTCAGACTTATATTTTCTATTGAATTTTTGCTACTACTACTAAGTCGAGCGAACTCTGACAGTGGAAATGAGATCCTTCCAGGCTTCCCGATTCTCCATAGTTGTCGCAATTTCGTTTCTCCTAAGTTCAGTATCCCTTTCAAGTTGATCTATATATGTTATGGCCGGTCGTCCACGACTACGCGTTCCATGAGTTGGTTGCCAGAAAAGTAGATCTGGTATGACCTCGTCTTTACTTCGCCAGCAGTGCCCACTGAATCTTAATCTGCGTTCACGGAGGGTGGTTGATACAGGTGGTATTGTACCATAAAGCTAGGTGTTTGTCATGTGTTGTCTCCAGCTGATGATTGTTTTGTTAATTTTTGCTAAAGTGTTGATATTGCATCAGTTATTATAACCTATTAATCGACTCACCTGAACATGACTCGCACTAATATAACACAACACTGAGGCGAAAGTTTAATGAAAACTATGTCTAAATAAATAATGAAAATGAAGTAAAGACAAAAACCACCCCAGTCCCTTTGGAAGGACCGAACAACGGTTTATTAGCACCACTTAGTAAATATTCTAAGATTTATTTTAATATAACTACAGTAGTTGAGTTTTTTTAACTCTACATTTATTTAGAAATGATTTTTAACCGTTACGTATATAGGTAAATGCACAGAAAGACGACATTATTCAATTATAAGATTAAAGATTAAGTTGAAAAATAAAATCTCACCTGTATTTTGAGTTGTCTGTGTGGGTATTTTCTTGAACATATCAACTGCCTGGTAATATAAATAATATTTACATAATTATTATAATATTGCATTACAGTGCTGACATTACAAACCATTAAAACCAATAGCTAAAGGGGCCATAACTCGAAATAAAGGTGGTAATACCAACTCTAATAATATAAAGTAGCCCCCCCCCCCCCCCCCCCCCCCCCGTAATTAATATACTCCAGTCAAAATAATATGGCTCAAACTCGGATAAATTGCAACAGAAATTCAATTAATATTATCTAGTCCCAAATTTTATGCTTATCAACATAAGTACCACAAATCGAACACCCCTTTATTATAATCCTACAAAATGCTAATTTTTACCAAGTCAATATTGGAGATTCCAACTGGGTAGTTTTTCTATTGTATACATGAAATATTATTATACAAATAAATTATACATATAAAACATATCTGACGAGACATTTCACACATTACAAAATGATTTTGGTTGGCACTATTTAATAACGTAATACGGGAAGATTTCAATTATTACTGAAATTTCGTGTGCAATAAAGTTTGACGATGTAATTCACATAGTTACCCGAATGTTCCTCTTTCGCTAAATGCTGCCCGAAGGTAGGGGTGGGGGCTACGCCTATCTGCTACCTGAGGGTAGGGGTGGGCGCTACTCCTATCTGCTACCCGAAGGTAGGGGTGGGCGCTACTTCTATCTGCTACCCGAAGGTAGGGGTGGGGGCTACGCCTATCTGCTACCTGAGGGTAGGGGTGGGCGCTACTCCTATCTGCTACCCGAAGGTAGGGGTGGGCGCTACTTCTATCTGCTACCCGAAGGTAGGGGTGGGCGCTACTCCTATCTGCTAGCCGAAGGTAGGGGTGGGTGCTACTCCTATCTGCTAGCCGAAGGTAGGGGTGGGTGCTACTCCTATCTGCTAGCCGAAGGTAGAGGTGGGCACTACTCCTATCTGCTACCCGAAGGTAGGGGTGGTCGCTACTCCTATCTGCTACCAGAAGGTACGGGTGGGCGCTACTCCTATCTGCTACCCGAAGGTAGGGGTGGGCGCTACTCCTATCTGCTACCCGAAGGTAGGTGTTTGGCGCTACTCCAATCTGCTACCCTGAGGTAGGGGTGGGCGCTACTCCTATCTGCTACCCGAAGGTATGGGTGGGCGCTACTTCTATCTGCTACCCGAAGGTAGGGGTGGGCGCTGCTCCTATCTGCTACCCGAAGGTAGGGGTGGGCGCTACTCCTATCTGCTAGCCGAAGGTAGGGGTGGGCGCTACTCCTATCTGCTACCCTAAGGTAGAGGTGGGGTGCTACTCCTATCTGCTACCCGAAGGTAGGGGTGGGCGCTACTCCTATCTGCTACCCGAAGGTATGGGTGGGCGCTACTCCTATCTGCTACCCGAAGGTAGAGGTAGGCACTACTCCTATCTGCTACCCGAAGGTAGGGTTGGGTGCTACTCCTATCTGCTACCCGAAGGTAGGGGTGGGCGCTACTCCTATCTGCTACCCGAAGGTATGGGTGGGCGCTACTCCTATCTGCTACCCGAAGGTAGAGGTAGGCACTACTCCTATCTGCTACCCGAAGGTAGGGTTGGGTGCTACTCCTATCTGCTACCCGAAGGTAGGGGAGGGCGCTACTCCTATCTGCTACCCGAAGGTAGGGGTGGGCGCTACTTATATCTGCTACCCGAAGGTAGGGGTGGGCGCTACTCCTATCTGCTACCCGAAGGTAGGGGTGGGCGCTACTCCAATCTGCTACCCGAAGGTAGGGGTGGGCGCTACTCCTATCTGCTAGCCGAAGGTAGGGGTGGGTGCTACTCCTATCTGCTAGCCGAAGGTAGGGGTGGGTGCTACTCCTATCTGCTAGCCGAAGGTAGAGGTGGGCACTACTCCTATCTGCTACCCGAAGGTAGGGGTGGTCGCTACTCCTATCTGCTACCAGAAGGTACGGGTGGGCGCTACTCCTATCTGCTACCCGAAGGTAGGGGTGGGCGCTACTCCTATCTGCTACCCGAAGGTAGGTGTTTGGCGCTACTCCAATCTGCTACCCTGAGGTAGGGGTGGGCGCTACTCCTATCTGCTACCCGTAGGTAGGGGTGGGCGCTACTCCTATCTGCTAGCCGAAGGTATGGGTGGGCGCTACTCCTATCTGCTACCCGTAGGTATGGGTGGGTGCTACTCCTATCTGCTACCCGAAGGTATGGGTGGGCGCTACTTCTATCTGCTACCCGAAGGTAGGGGTGGGCGCTGCTCCTATCTGCTACCCGAAGGTAGGTGTGGGCGCTACTCCTATCTGCTAGCCGAAGGTAGGTGTGGGCGCTGCTCCTATCTGCTACCCGAAGGTAGGGGAGGGCGCTACTCCTATCTGCTAGCCGAAGGTAGGTGTGGGCGCTGCTCCTATCTGCTACCCGAAGGTAGGGGAGGGCGCTACTCCTATCTGCTAGCCGAAGGTAGGCGTGGGCGCTACTCCTATTTGCTACCCGTAGGTAGGGGTGGGTGCTACTCCTATCTGCTACCCGAAGGTAGGGTGGGCGCTACTCCTATCTGCTAGCCGAAGGTATGGGTGGGCGCTACTCCTATCTGCTACCCGTAGGTAGGGGTGGGCGCTACTCCTATCTGCTACCCGAAGGTAGGGGTGGGCGCTACTCCTATCTGCTACCCGAAGATAGGGGTGGGCGCTACTCCTATCTGCTACCCGAAGATAGGGGTGGGCGCTACTCCTATCTGCTACCCGTAGGTGTGGGCTCTACTCATATCCCAAATATTGCTCCCAGTAATTATACTGGTTCTCATGTTATCGACCCCAGTGGATGGAGGGCTGGGTGGACCCTCGCGGCCGACGCTCAACCTACTGAGCTAACTTACCCTGTGCCCGTAAACTCCCCGAATATTTATTTCCCTTAGGTTTGTAGTCGGGAAGGGATCTCGTATGTATTTACGACGTATGGGATCTCTGTCCAGTTCTGATTCTTGGAAGAACCGCGCTGTCTGGAGTCTTTCCGCAGCTGCAATTAAATAAGTTACGGACGAAATCAATATCCAATCCCTACTTCAAACTGAAAGTTTAATTCAACAGTAATGAAACCATGACAACCAAGTACTAAGATAGCAGCGGAACAAACTAAGACTACTTTACGAGACTTTATTACCAACGGGAAATAAAGTCACTTGTGATGAAATCGTATAATACTTTACTTACAGTCTAGTTATTAATCTAGTTATTATAATATACATACATGTTATTATTCTGCCATCCAACATCCACAGATTGGGTAACATATCCACAATGTGTAGGCGATCTAAAATTAATAATACCAAAATAAATAAATAATATAATATATATTAGCAGTTAGTGGTTGCTTTACTTACAATAATATGGATTCTTCGTATACTTACAATATGGATCCTCCGGATACTTACAATATGGATCCTGCAGATACTTACAATATGGATCCTACCGATACTTACAATATGGATCCCACGAATACTTACAATATGGATCCTACCGATACTTACAATATGGATCCTACCGATACTTACAATATGGATCCTACCGATACTTACAATATGGATCCTACCGATACTTACAATATGGATCCTACCGATACTTACAATATGGATCCTACCGATACTTACAATATGGATCCTACCGATACTTACAATATGGATCCTACCGATACTTACAATATGGATCCTACCAATACTTACAACATGGATCCCACCGATACTTACAATATGGATCCTACCAATACTTACAATATGGATCCTACCGATACTTACAATATGGATCCTACCGATACTTACAATATGGATCCTACCGATACTTACAATATGGATCCTACCGATACTTACAATATGGATCCCACCGATACTTACAATATGGCTCCTACCGATACTTACAATATGGATCCTACCGATACTTACAATATGGATCCTACCGATACTTACAATATGGATCCTACCGATACTTACAATATGGATCCTACCGATACTTGCAATATGGATCCTACCGATACTTACAATATGGATCCTCCCGATACTTACAATATGGATCCTACCGATACTTACAATATGGATCCTACCGATACTTACAATATGGATCCAACCGATACTTACAATATGGATCCTACAGATACTTACAATATGGATCCTACCGATACTTACAATATGGATCCTACCGATACTTACAACATGGATCCTACCGATACTTACAACATGGATCCTACAGATACTTACAATATGGATCCCACCGATACTTACGATATGGATCCTACCGATACTTACAATATGGATCCTACCGATACTTACAATATGGATCCTACCGATACTTACAATATGGATCCTCCGGATACTTACAATATGAGTCCTACCAATACTTACAATATGGATCCTACCGATACTTACAATATGGATCCTACCGATACTTACAATATGGATCCTATCAATACTTTACAATAGGGATCCTAACGATACTTACAATATGGATCCTACCGATACTTGCAATATGGATCCTACCGATACTTACAATATGGATCCTACCGATACTTACAATATGGATCCTACCGATACTTACAACATGGATCCTACAGATACTTACAATATGGATCCTACCGATACTTACAATATGGATCCTCCGGATACTTACAATATGGATCCTATCGATACTTACAATATGGATCCTCCGGATACTTACAATATGGATCCTACCGATACTTACAATATGGATCCTACCGATACTTACAATATGGATCCTACCGATACTTACAACATGGATCCTACCGATACTTACAATATGGATCCTACCGATACTTACAATATGGATCCTACCGATACTTACAACATGGATCCTACCGATACTTACAATATGGATCCTACCGATACTTACAATATGGATCCTACCGATACTTACAATATGGATCCTACCGATACTTACAATATGGATCCTACCAATACTTACAACATGGATCCCACCGATACTTACAATATGGATCCTACCAATACTTACAATATGGATCCTACCGATACTTACAATATGGATCCTACCGATACTTACAATATGGATCCTACCGATACTTACAACATGGATCACACCGATACTTACAATGGATCCTACCGATACTTACAATATGGATCCTACAGATACTTACAATATGGATCCTACCGATACTTACAATATGGATCCTACCGATACTTACAATATGGATCCTACAGATACTTACAATATGGATCCTACAGATACTTACAATATGGATCCTTCTGAAGTTTAGGATTTCTCTGTAAATTTAGTTCTAGAATATGTTGATGTTTGAGTTTGCGGATTTCTTCAAAGTTAAGTTGATTGTAAGAAAGATTTATGGTTCCCATGGCAACGAATTTATCAAGACCGTCAAGACATTTTATCTACGAAGAGAGAAAAGTAAAATCGTGATAATTTAATATGATCATATATTCGGCTGTATTTATAGCTTCTAATTAAATAACTTATATTCGGCTGCAGAGCCTCTGATTAAATATCTCAAATGCAGTAGTTGCAGTTAGCCTCTGATTATATCTCTTATATTCGGCTGAATAGCCTCTGATTATATCACTTATATTCGGCTGAATAACCTCTGATTAAATCTCTTATATTCGGCTGAACAACCTCTGATTATATCTCTTATATTCGGCTGAATAACCTCTGATTATATCTCTTATATTCGGCTGAATAGCCTCTGATTATATCTCTTATATTCGGCTGAATAACCTCTGATTATATCTCTTATATTCGGCTGAATAGCCTCTGATTATATCTCTTATATTCGGCTGAATAGCCTCTGATTATATCTCTTATATTCGGCTGAATAGCCTCTGATTATATCTCTTATATTCGGCTGAATAACCTCTGATTATATCTCTTATATTCGGCTGAACAACCTCTGATTATATCTCTTATATTCGGCTGAAAAACCTCTGATTATATCTCTTATATTCGGCTGAATAGCCTCTGATTATATCTCTTATATTCGGCTGAATAGCCTCTGATTATATCTCTTATATTCTGTAGCCTCGATTATATCTCTTATATTCGGCTGAATAACCTCTGATTATATCTCTTATATTCGGCTGAATAGCCTCTGATTATATCTCTTATATTCGGCTGAATAGCCTCTGATTATATCTCTTATATTCGGCTGAATAGCCTGTGATTATATCTCTTATATTCGGCTGAATAGCCTCTGATTATATCTCATATATTCGGCTGAATAGCCTCTGATTATATCTAAAACGAATAGGTCAAACTCAATATAAAGTAGAAGGAGTTTCCTTCTTCTTGTAAAAAAAAAAGCTTTAGAATATTGTCTATGAGAATTAAATTCAATCATCATAACTATTATGTATACGGGGTGAGCCATTGTGCTTATCGCACTGGTAGTTTATTATTTGTATGTTTGTTTTGACACAATATATCATCCGTTTTCATGTATATCTGTTGCATTATGTGATATCTTGAAATACTATTATTGGAACGCTTTTATTCCTGTCTGATTAACGGCATATTTATTTATTAACGATAATCAATTAATCCCTAATAATTCTAATTGATTTAATACTAATTGATTGAGAATTGGTTGCTTACATTATTATGATTGACATCTATGTTCCACAACTGTGTAGCGGACTCTATTCCCTCAAGACTGTCGATAAAGTTACCAGAACAAACTAACACCTCCAACTTCGGACATGTTCCCAGGTTCTCCAGAGAAAAAAGGCCGCAATTCGATAGATCCAAATATTGAATAACGGCCAAGGGCTTGTGTGATGAATCACAAGATCTCACCATCTGTTGAGAAATGATTCGCATAAATTGTGATTTTACTTACCGTAAGTGATACATATATCTTATTGACCTAGAGAGTTTGCTATAATAAATGTTAAAAGATACTTTAAAGATTGGAAATGATTATGGTTGTTATTAAAACTTATGCAAACAAATCAATAAATATTACAAATAAATAATTATGTTCTATAACAGGAATTAAATGTTAAACCGACAATAATCTTATAGTTTTGTTAAATGAGATTTTATAGAGAAGAAATAAAATTCAAAGCTTTATTGGAAATAGGAGATTAAATAAGTTATAACTCACATGCGAATTAATCTTCATTGTGCGAGCGGAGGTATTTTACATTGGAAGAAAATAAATCTCTTTTTACAAGCCTATGAGATAATGACAACGTTTATAAACATGTGTTTGTGTATCGTTTAGGCCTAACTAACTTTATAGACCACCCATCGACTTACAACTGAATAAAATCACAAAATAAATACATACACGTTCTACAGCACACACATAACATTTCGTATGTTGAATTATTTAACTGACCGGCTAATATTCGATACAATAAACATAGTGTATAATAAGTAAATAAGTAAATGTAAGATAACGCAGAATTTAAACATTTAATTAAACATATATCAGCAAAAGTTACGGATCAATGCTTACATTTCCAATAATGAAATTCAAAAACTTACACTTACTCACATACATACTTACAAACTATATTCTTCAGACACAATAAACTATATAAATAAACTATTTAATGTAGAATGAAGTATTTTTGGAATAGGAATTACAGTCAGTTATGACACGAGGATTGTAAACCTTGCCAAATAAATATATTAATCTATTGTAGTTTAATATCATTCCGTAATATCCCGGGTATTTACTTACGATATGTATTACTCCTACCGGTAGGGAGAGTTACTGTATGCGTGTACGGTTAATTACTCTTTTGTATCCAAAATCAACTGACTGGAATTTATACGGACTATTAAGATAAGTTATACTAACTAATTAGTAAGCGAACAGGCTTCTAGATAAGGTAGTACATTGGGGGCTGGTGGTTATATACCACACAGTGGATAAACTCCATTAATTCCGCTCTGAAAGTTGTGTATAATAAAATGCAATATATAAAAATAAATAAACTTTAACTTCTGCATAATCTAACTACATTTATCGTCACAAAGTAAGGATAAATCCTAGATGATAAATTCGTCTAAAATCTTTAAACTATTATAAAACGGCAAAAAGCATCACCCTGCAGAAACAACATTTCAGATCTAATGGACACATCTACCGAAGAACCCACAAACCTGTACAAAAGCCTGTCTTCGTGAGAAACAAAATCTATTTGCTATCTGATTTATCTATCTAATTACTTTAATATTTTAACGTTATATATGTCTATAACCTAGTCCTATAATAATAGGACTGTATATACACTATGTGGAACCTGTACGGTATAAATATGCGTTGTCTAATGTAAACATTTATCTATAATTGCTTTCTGATATATAATAAATATCTGACCTAAATCCCCCCTTGGAAATAAGCTGCAAAGCTTTAGGGGTAATCCTATATATATGTTATGTTGGACAATACCTTTATACCGGTACATACATTTAGGATTACTGCCGATATTAATGACATTGTTTTCCAAGAATTTTCACTAAGTTTTTATGTTTCCTCTACTATTTTTCCCCTAGTTTTCCCTGCTTTACTGTTTCACTAGTTTTGTAATGTTTCCTCTACTATTTTTCCCCTAGTTTTCCCTGCTTTACTGTTTCACTAAGTTTTAATGTTTCCTCTACTATTTTTCCCCTAGTTTTCCCTGCTTTACTGTTTCACTAAGTTTTAATGTTTCCTCTACTATTTTTCCCCTAGTTTTCCCTGCTTTACTGTTTCACTAAGTTTTAATGTTTCCTCTACTATTTTTCCCCTAGTTTTCCCTGCTTTACTGTTTCACTAGTTTTGTAATGTTTCCTCTACTATTTTTCCCCTAGTTTTCCCTGCTTTACTGTTTCACTAAGTTTTGTAATGTTTCCTCTACTATTTTTCCCCTAGTTTTCCCTGCTTTACTGTTTCACTAGTTTTGTAATGTTTCCTCTACTATTTTTCCCCTAGTTTTCCCTGCTTTACTGTTTCACTAGTTTTGTAATGTTTCCTCTACTATTTTTCCCCTAGTTTTCCCTGCTTTACTGTTTCACTAAGTTTTTTAATGTTTCCTCTACTATTTTTCCCCTAGTTTTCCCTGCTTTACTGTTTCACTAAGTTTTAATGTTTCCTCTACTATTTTTCCCCTAGTTTTCCCTGCTTTACTGTTTCACTAAGTTTTGTAATGTTTCCTCTACTATTTTTCCCCTAGTTTTCCCTGCTTTACTGTTTCACTAAGTTTTAATGTTTCCTCTACTATTTTTCCCCTAGTTTTCCCTGCTTTACTGTTTCACTAGTTTTAATGTTTCCTCTACTATTTTTCCCCTAGTTTTCCCTGCTTTACTGTTTCACTAGTTTTGTAATGTTTCCTCTACTATTTTTCCCCTAGTTTTCCCTGCTTTACTGTTTCACTAGTTTTGTAATGTTTCCTCTACTATTTTTCCCCTAGTTTTCCCTGCTTTACTGTTTCACTAAGTTTTAATGTTTCCTCTACTATTTTTCCCCTAGTTTTCCCTGCTTTACTGTTTCACTAAGTTTTAATGTTTCCTCTACTATTTTTCCCCTAGTTTTCCCTGCTTTACTGTTTCACTAGTTTTGTAATGTTTCCTCTACTATTTTTCCCCTAGTTTTCCCTGCTTTACTGTTTCACTAAGTTTTGTAATGTTTCTTCTACTATTTTTCCCCTAGTTTTCCCTGCTTTACTGTTTCACTAAGTTTTAATGTTTCCTCTACTATTTTTCCCCTAGTTTTCCCTGCTTTACTGTTTCACTAAGTTTTAATATTTCCTCTACTATTTTTCCCCTAGTTTTCCCTGCTTTACTGTTTCACTAAGTTTTAATGTTTCCTCTACTATTTTTCCCCTAGTTTTCCCTGCTTTACTGTTTCACTAAGTTTTAATGTTTCCTCTACTATTTTTCCCCTAGTTTTCCCTGCTTTACTGTTTCACTAGTTTTGTAATGTTTCCTCTACTATTTTTCCCCTAGTTTTCCCTGCTTTACTGTTTCACTAGTTTTAATGTTTCCTCTACTATTTTTCCCCTAGTTTTCCCTGCTTTACTGTTTCACTAGTTTTGTAATGTTTCCTCTACTATTTTTCCCCTAGTTTTCCCTGCTTTACTGTTTCACTAAGTTTTAATGTTTCCTCTACTATTTTTCCCCTAGTTTTCCCTGCTTTACTGTTTCACTAAGTTTTGTAATGTTTCCTCTACTATTTTTCCCCTAGTTTTCCCTGCTTTACTGTTTCACTAAGTTTTAATGTTTCCTCTACTATTTTTCCCCTAGTTTTCCCTGCTTTACTGTTTCACTAAGTTTTAATATTTCCTCTACTATTTTTCCCCTAGTTTTCCCTGCTTTACTGTTTCACTAAGTTTTAATGTTTCCTCTACTATTTTTCCCCTAGTTTTCCCTGCTTTACTGTTTCACTAAGTTTTAATGTTTCCTCTACTATTTTTCCCCTAGTTTTCCCTGCTTTACTGTTTCACTAGTTTTGTAATGTTTCCTCTACTATTTTTCCCCTAGTTTTCCCTGCTTTACTGTTTCACTAAGTTTTGTAATGTTTCCTCTACTATTTTTCCCCTAGTTTTCCCTGCTTTACTGTTTCACTAAGTTTTTATGTTTCCTCTACTATTTTTCCCCTAGTTTTCCCTGCTTTACTGTTTCACTAGTTTTGTAATGTTTCCTCTACTATTTTTCCCCTAGTTTTCCCTGCTTTACTGTTTCACTAAGTTTTTATGTTTGCTCTACTATTTTTCCCCTAGTTTTCCCTGCTTTACTGTTTCACTAAGTTTTGTAATGTTTCCTCTACTATTTTTCCCCTAGTTTTCCCTGCTTTACTGTTTCACTAAGTTTTGTAATGTTTCCTCTACTATTTTTCCCCTAGTTTTCCCTGCTTTACTGTTTCACTAAGTTTTGTAATGTTTCCTCTACTATTTTTCCCCTAGTTTTCCCTGCTTTACTGTTTCACTAGTTTTGTAATGTTTCCTCTACTATTTTTCCCCTAGTTTTCCCTGCTTTACTGTTTCACTAAGTTTTAATGTTTCCTCTACTATTTTTCCCCTAGTTTTCCCTGCTTTACTGTTTCACTAAGTTTTGTAATGTTTCCTCTACTATTTTTCCCCTAGTTTTCCCTGCTTTACTGTTTCACTAAGTTTTGTAATGTTTCCTCTACTATTTTTCCCCTAGTTTTCCCTGCTTTACTGTTTCACTAGTTTTGTAATGTTTCCTCTACTATTTTTCCCCTAGTTTTCCCTGCTTTACTGTTTCACTAAGTTTTGTAATGTTTCCTCTACTATTTTTCCCCTAGTTTTCCCTGCTTTACTGTTTCACTAAGTTTTGTAATGTTTCCTCTACTATTTTTCCCCTAGTTTTCCCTGCTTTACTGTTTCACTAAGTTTTTATGTTTCCTCTACTATTTTTCCCCTAGTTTTCCCTGCTTTACTGTTTCACTAGTTTTGTAATGTTTCCTCTACTATTTTTCCCCTAGTTTTCCCTGCTTTACTGTTTCACTAAGTTTTTATGTTTCCTCTACTATTTTTCCCCTAGTTTTCCCTGCTTTACTGTTTCACTAAGTTTTGTAATGTTTCCTCTACTATTTTTCCCCTAGTTTTCCCTGCTTTACTGTTTCACTAAGTTTTGTAATGTTTCCTCTACTATTTTTCCCCTAGTTTTCCCTGCTTTACTGTTTCACTAGTTTTGTAATGTTTCCTCTACTATTTTTCCCCTAGTTTTCCCTGCTTTACTGTTTCACTAAGTTTTTATGTTTCCTCTACTATTTTTCCCCTAGTTTTCCCTGCTTTACTGTTTCACTAAGTTTTAATGTTTCCTCTACTATTTTTCCCCTAGTTTTCCCTGCTTTACTGTTTCACTAAGTTTTTATGTTTCCTCTACTATTTTTCCCCTAGTTTTCCCTGCTTTACTGTTTCACTAAGTTTTTTAATGTTTCCTCTACTATTTTTCCCCTAGTTTTCCCTGCTTTACTGTTTCACTAAGTTTTAATGTTTCCTCTACTATTTTTCAACTAGTTTTCCCTGCTTTACTGTTTCACTAAGTTTTTATGTTTCCTCTACTATTTTTCCCCTAGTTTTCCCTGCTTTACTGTTTCACTAAGTTTTTATGTTTCCTCTACTATTTTTCCCCTAGTTTTCCCTGCTTTACTGTTTCACTAAGTTTTAATGTTTCCTCTACTATTTTTCCCCTAGTTTTCCCTGCTTTACTGTTTCACTAAGTTTTTATGTTTCCTCTACTATTTTTCCCCTAGTTTTCCCTGCTTTACTGTTTCACTAAGTTTTTTAATGTTTCCTCTACTATTTTTCCCCTAGTTTTCCCTGCTTTACTGTTTCACTAAGTTTTAATGTTTCCTCTACTATTTTTCAACTAGTTTTCCCTGCTTTACTGTTTCACTAAGTTTTTATGTTTCCTCTACTATTTTTCCCCTAGTTTTCCCTGCTTTACTGTTTCACTAGTTTTTATGTTTCCTCTACTATTTTTCCCCTAGTTTTCCCTGCTTTACTGTTTCACTAAGTTTTGTAATGTTTCCTCTACTATTTTTCCCCTAGTTTTCCCTGCTTTACTGTTTCACTAAGTTTTTTAATGTTTCCTCTACTATTTTTCCCCTAGTTTTCCCTGCTTTACTGTTTCACTAAGTTTTAATGTTTCCTCTACTATTTTTCCCCTAGTTTTCCCTGCTTTACTGTTTCACTAGTTTTGTAATGTTTCCTCTACTATTTTTCCCCTAGTTTTCCCTGCTTTACTGTTTCACTAGTTTTGTAATGTTTCCTCTACTATTTTTCCCCTAGTTTTCCCTGCTTTACTGTTTCACTAAGTTTTGTAATGTTTCCTCTACTATTTTTCCCCTAGTTTTCCCTGCTTTACTGTTTCACTAAGTTTTAATGTTTCCTCTACTATTTTTCCCCTAGTTTTCCCTGCTTTACTGTTTCACTAGTTTTGTAATGTTTCCTCTACTATTTTTCCCCTAGTTTTCCCTGCTTTACTGTTTCACTAAGTTTTGTAATGTTTCCTCTACTATTTTTCCCCTAGTTTTCCCTGCTTTACTGTTTCACTAAGTTTTGTAATGTTTCCTCTACTATTTTTCCCCTAGTTTTCCCTGCTTTACTGTTTCACTAGTTTTGTAATGTTTCCTCTACTATTTTTCCCCTAGTTTTCCCTGCTTTACTGTTTCACTAGTTTTGTAATGTTTCCTCTACTATTTTTCCCCTAGTTTTCCCTGCTTTACTGTTTCACTAAGTTTTGTAATGTTTCCTCTACTATTTTTCCCCTAGTTTTCCCTGCTTTACTGTTTCACTAAGTTTTGTAATGTTTCCTCTACTATTTTTCCCCTAGTTTTCCCTGCTTTACTGTTTCACTAAGTTTTGTAATGTTTCCTCTACTATTTTTCCCCTAGTTTTCCCTGCTTTACTGTTTCACTAAGTTTTGTAATGTTTCCTCTACTATTTTTCCCCTAGTTTTCCCTGCTTTACTGTTTCACTAAGTTTTGTAATGTTTCCTCTACTATTTTTCCCCTAGTTTTCCCTGCTTTACTGTTTCACTAAGTTTTGTAATGTTTCCTCTACTATTTTTCCCCTAGTTTTCCCTGCTTTACTGTTTCACTAAGTTTTGTAATGTTTCCTCTACTATTTTTCCCCTAGTTTTCCCTGCTTTACTGTTTCACTAAGTTTTGTAATGTTTCCTCTACTATTTTTCCCCTAGTTTTCCCTGCTTTACTGTTTCACTAAGTTTTGTAATGTTTCCTCTACTATTTTTCCCCTAGTTTTCCCTGCTTTACTGTTTCACTAAGTTTTGTAATGTTTCCTCTACTATTTTTCCCCTAGTTTTCCCTGCTTTACTGTTTCACTAAGTTTTGTAATGTTTCCTCTACTATTTTTCCCCTAGTTTTCCCTGCTTTACTGTTTCACTAAGTTTTGTAATGTTTCCTCTACTATTTTTCCCCTAGTTTTCCCTGCTTTACTGTTTCACTAAGTTTTGTAATGTTTCCTCTACTATTTTTCCCCTAGTTTTCCCTGCTTTACTGTTTCACTAAGTTTTGTAATGTTTCCTCTACTATTTTTCCCCTAGTTTTCCCTGCTTTACTGTTTCACTAAGTTTTGTAATGTTTCCTCTACTATTTTTCCCCTAGTTTTCCCTGCTTTACTGTTTCACTAAGTTTTGTAATGTTTCCTCTACTATTTTTCCCCTAGTTTTCCCTGCTTTACTGTTTCACTAAGTTTTGTAATGTTTCCTCTACTATTTTTCCCCTAGTTTTCCCTGCTTTACTGTTTCACTAAGTTTTGTAATGTTTCCTCTACTATTTTTCCCCTAGTTTTCCCTGCTTTACTGTTTCACTAAGTTTTGTAATGTTTCCTCTACTATTTTTCCCCTAGTTTTCCCTGCTTTACTGTTTCACTAAGTTTTGTAATGTTTCCTCTACTATTTTTCCCCTAGTTTTCCCTGCTTTACTGTTTCACTAAGTTTTGTAATGTTTCCTCTACTATTTTTCCCCTAGTTTTCCCTGCTTTACTGTTTCACTAAGTTTTTAATGTTTCCTCTACTATTTTTCCCCTAGTTTTCCCTGCTTTACTGTTTCACTAAGTTTTGTAATGTTTCCTCTACTATTTTTCCCCTAGTTTTCCCTGCTTTACTGTTTCACTAAGTTTTGTAATGTTTCCTCTACTATTTTTCCCCTAGTTTTCCCTGCTTTACTGTTTCACTAAGTTTTTAATGTTTCCTCTACTATTTTTCCCCTAGTTTTCCCTGCTTTACTGTTTCACTAAGTTTTTAATGTTTCCTCTACTATTTTTCCCCTAGTTTTCCCTGCTTTACTGTTTCACTAAGTTTTTAATGTTTCCTCTACTATTTTTCCCCTAGTTTTCCCTGCTTTACTGTTTCACTAAGTTTTTAATGTTTCCTCTACTATTTTTCCCCTAGTTTTCCCTGCTTTACTGTTTCACTAAGTTTTGTAATGTTTCCTCTACTATTTTTCCCCTAGTTTTCCCTGCTTTACTGTTTCACTAAGTTTTGTAATGTTTCCTCTACTATTTTTCCCCTAGTTTTCCCTGCTTTACTGTTTCACTAAGTTTTGTAATGTTTCCTCTACTATTTTTCCCCTAGTTTTCCCTGCTTTACTGTTTCACTAAGTTTTGTAATGTTTCCTCTACTATTTTTCCCCTAGTTTTCCCTGCTTTACTGTTTCACTAAGTTTTGTAATGTTTCCTCTACTATTTTTCCCCTAGTTTTCCCTGCTTTACTGTTTCACTAAGTTTTGTAATGTTTCCTCTACTATTTTTCCCCTAGTTTTCCCTGCTTTACTGTTTCACTAAGTTTTGTAATGTTTCCTCTACTATTTTTCCCCTAGTTTTCCCTGCTTTACTGTTTCACTAAGTTTTGTAATGTTTCCTCTACTATTTTTCCCCTAGTTTTCCCTGCTTTACTGTTTCACTAAGTTTTGTAATGTTTCCTCTACTATTTTTCCCCTAGTTTTCCCTGCTTTACTGTTTCACTAAGTTTTGTAATGTTTCCTCTACTATTTTTCCCCTAGTTTTCCCTGCTTTACTGTTTCACTAAGTTTTGTAATGTTTCCTCTACTATTTTTCCCCTAGTTTTCCCTGCTTTACTGTTTCACTAAGTTTTGTAATGTTTCCTCTACTATTTTTCCCCTAGTTTTCCCTGCTTTACTGTTTCACTAAGTTTTGTAATGTTTCCTCTACTATTTTTCCCCTAGTTTTCCCTGCTTTACTGTTTCACTAAGTTTTGTAATGTTTCCTCTACTATTTTTCCCCTAGTTTTCCCTGCTTTACTGTTTCACTAAGTTTTGTAATGTTTCCTCTACTATTTTTCCCCTAGTTTTCCCTGCTTTACTGTTTCACTAAGTTTTGTAATGTTTCCTCTACTATTTTTCCCCTAGTTTTCCCTGCTTTACTGTTTCACTAAGTTTTGTAATGTTTCCTCTACTATTTTTCCCCTAGTTTTCCCTGCTTTACTGTTTCACTAAGTTTTGTAATGTTTCCTCTACTATTTTTCCCCTAGTTTTCCCTGCTTTACTGTTTCACTAAGTTTTGTAATGTTTCCTCTACTATTTTTCCCCTAGTTTTCCCTGCTTTACTGTTTCACTAAGTTTTGTAATGTTTCCTCTACTATTTTTCCCCTAGTTTTCCCTGCTTTACTGTTTCACTAAGTTTTGTAATGTTTCCTCTACTATTTTTCCCCTAGTTTTCCCTGCTTTACTGTTTCACTAAGTTTTGTAATGTTTCCTCTACTATTTTTCCCCTAGTTTTCCCTGCTTTACTGTTTCACTAAGTTTTGTAATGTTTCCTCTACTATTTTTCCCCTAGTTTTCCCTGCTTTACTGTTTCACTAAGTTTTGTAATGTTTCCTCTACTATTTTTCCCCTAGTTTTCCCTGCTTTACTGTTTCACTAAGTTTTGTAATGTTTCCTCTACTATTTTTCCCCTAGTTTTCCCTGCTTTACTGTTTCACTAAGTTTTGTAATGTTTCCTCTACTATTTTTCCCCTAGTTTTCCCTGCTTTACTGTTTCACTAAGTTTTGTAATGTTTCCTCTACTATTTTTCCCCTAGTTTTCCCTGCTTTACTGTTTCACTAAGTTTTGTAATGTTTCCTCTACTATTTTTCCCCTAGTTTTCCCTGCTTTACTGTTTCACTAAGTTTTGTAATGTTTCCTCTACTATTTTTCCCCTAGTTTTCCCTGCTTTACTGTTTCACTAAGTTTTTAATGTTTCCTCTACTATTTTTCCCCTAGTTTTCCCTGCTTTACTGTTTCACTAAGTTTTGTAATGTTTCCTCTACTATTTTTCCCCTAGTTTTCCCTGCTTTACTGTTTCACTAAGTTTTGTAATGTTTCCTCTACTATTTTTCCCCTAGTTTTCCCTGCTTTACTGTTTCACTAAGTTTTGTAATGTTTCCTCTACTATTTTTCCCCTAGTTTTCCCTGCTTTACTGTTTCACTAAGTTTTTAATGTTTCCTCTACTATTTTTCCCCTAGTTTTCCCTGCTTTACTGTTTCACTAAGTTTTTAATGTTTCCTCTACTATTTTTCCCCTAGTTTTCCCTGCTTTACTGTTTCACTAAGTTTTTAATGTTTCCTCTACTATTTTTCCCCTAGTTTTCCCTGCTTTACTGTTTCACTAAGTTTTTAATGTTTCCTCTACTATTTTTCCCCTAGTTTTCCCTGCTTTACTGTTTCACTAAGTTTTTAATGTTTCCTCTACTATTTTTCCCCTAGTTTTCCCTGCTTTACTGTTTCACTAAGTTTTTAATGTTTCCTCTACTATTTTTCCCCTAGTTTTCCCTGCTTTACTGTTTCACTAAGTTTTTAATGTTTCCTCTACTATTTTTCCCCTAGTTTTCCCTGCTTTACTGTTTCACTAAGTTTTTAATGTTTCCTCTACTATTTTTCCCCTAGTTTTCCCTGCTTTACTGTTTCACTAAGTTTTTAATGTTTCCTCTACTATTTTTCCCCTAGTTTTCCCTGCTTTACTGTTTCACTAAGTTTTTAATGTTTCCTCTACTATTTTTCCCCTAGTTTTCCCTGCTTTACTGTTTCACTAAGTTTTTAATGTTTCCTCTACTATTTTTCCCCTAGTTTTCCCTGCTTTACTGTTTCACTAAGTTTTTAATGTTTCCTCTACTATTTTTCCCCTAGTTTTCCCTGCTTTACTGTTTCACTAAGTTTTTAATGTTTCCTCTACTATTTTTCCCCTAGTTTTCCCTGCTTTACTGTTTCACTAAGTTTTTAATGTTTCCTCTACTATTTTTCCCCTAGTTTTCCCTGCTTTACTGTTTCACTAAGTTTTTAATGTTTCCTCTACTATTTTTCCCCTAGTTTTCCCTGCTTTACTGTTTCACTAAGTTTTTAATGTTTCCTCTACTATTTTTCCCCTAGTTTTCCCTGCTTTACTGTTTCACTAAGTTTTTAATGTTTCCTCTACTATTTTTCCCCTAGTTTTCCCTGCTTTACTGTTTCACTAAGTTTTTAATGTTTCCTCTACTATTTTTCCCCTAGTTTTCCCTGCTTTACTGTTTCACTAAGTTTTTAATGTTTCCTCTACTATTTTTCCCCTAGTTTTCCCTGCTTTACTGTTTCACTAAGTTTTTAATGTTTCCTCTACTATTTTTCCCCTAGTTTTCCCTGCTTTACTGTTTCACTAAGTTTTTAATGTTTCCTCTACTATTTTTCCCCTAGTTTTCCCTGCTTTACTGTTTCACTAAGTTTTTAATGTTTCCTCTACTATTTTTCCCCTAGTTTTCCCTGCTTTACTGTTTCACTAAGTTTTTAATGTTTCCTCTACTATTTTTCCCCTAGTTTTCCCTGCTTTACTGTTTCACTAAGTTTTTAATGTTTCCTCTACTATTTTTCCCCTAGTTTTCCCTGCTTTACTGTTTCACTAAGTTTTTAATGTTTCCTCTACTATTTTTCCCCTAGTTTTCCCTGCTTTACTGTTTCACTAAGTTTTTAATGTTTCCTCTACTATTTTTCCCCTAGTTTTCCCTGCTTTACTGTTTCACTAAGTTTTTAATGTTTCCTCTACTATTTTTCCCCTAGTTTTCCCTGCTTTACTGTTTCACTAAGTTTTGTAATGTTTCCTCTACTATTTTTCCCCTAGTTTTCCCTGCTTTACTGTTTCACTAAGTTTTGTAATGTTTCCTCTACTATTTTTCCCCTAGTTTTCCCTGCTTTACTGTTTCACTAAGTTTTTAATGTTTCCTCTACTATTTTTCCCCTAGTTTTCCCTGCTTTACTGTTTCACTAAGTTTTGTAATGTTTCCTCTACTATTTTTCCCCTAGTTTTCCCTGCTTTACTGTTTCACTAAGTTTTTAATGTTTCCTCTACTATTTTTCCCCTAGTTTTCCCTGCTTTACTGTTTCACTAAGTTTTGTAATGTTTCCTCTACTATTTTTCCCCTAGTTTTCCCTGCTTTACTGTTTCACTAAGTTTTTAATGTTTCCTCTACTATTTTTCCCCTAGTTTTCCCTGCTTTACTGTTTCACTAAGTTTTTAATGTTTCCTCTACTATTTTTCCCCTAGTTTTCCCTGCTTTACTGTTTCACTAAGTTTTGTAATGTTTCCTCTACTATTTTTCCCCTAGTTTTCCCTGCTTTACTGTTTCACTAAGTTTTTAATGTTTCCTCTACTATTTTTCCCCTAGTTTTCCCTGCTTTACTGTTTCACTAAGTTTTTAATGTTTCCTCTACTATTTTTCCCCTAGTTTTCCCTGCTTTACTGTTTCACTAAGTTTTTAATGTTTCCTCTACTATTTTTCCCCTAGTTTTCCCTGCTTTACTGTTTCACTAAGTTTTTAATGTTTCCTCTACTATTTTTCCCCTAGTTTTCCCTGCTTTACTGTTTCACTAAGTTTTTAATGTTTCCTCTACTATTTTTCCCCTAGTTTTCCCTGCTTTACTGTTTCACTAAGTTTTTAATGTTTCCTCTACTATTTTTCCCCTAGTTTTCCCTGCTTTACTGTTTCACTAAGTTTTTAATGTTTCCTCTACTATTTTTCCCCTAGTTTTCCCTGCTTTACTGTTTCACTAAGTTTTTAATGTTTCCTCTACTATTTTTCCCCTAGTTTTCCCTGCTTTACTGTTTCACTAAGTTTTTAATGTTTCCTCTACTATTTTTCCCCTAGTTTTCCCTGCTTTACTGTTTCACTAAGTTTTTAATGTTTCCTCTACTATTTTTCCCCTAGTTTTCCCTGCTTTACTGTTTCACTAAGTTTTTAATGTTTCCTCTACTATTTTTCCCCTAGTTTTCCCTGCTTTACTGTTTCACTAAGTTTTTAATGTTTCCTCTACTATTTTTCCCCTAGTTTTCCCTGCTTTACTGTTTCACTAAGTTTTTAATGTTTCCTCTACTATTTTTCCCCTAGTTTTCCCTGCTTTACTGTTTCACTAAGTTTTTAATGTTTCCTCTACTATTTTTCCCCTAGTTTTCCCTGCTTTACTGTTTCACTAAGTTTTTAATGTTTCCTCTACTATTTTTCCCCTAGTTTTCCCTGCTTTACTGTTTCACTAAGTTTTTAATGTTTCCTCTACTATTTTTCCCCTAGTTTTCCCTGCTTTACTGTTTCACTAAGTTTTTAATGTTTCCTCTACTATTTTTCCCCTAGTTTTCCCTGCTTTACTGTTTCACTAAGTTTTTAATGTTTCCTCTACTATTTTTCCCCTAGTTTTCCCTGCTTTACTGTTTCACTAAGTTTTTAATGTTTCCTCTACTATTTTTCCCCTAGTTTTCCCTGCTTTACTGTTTCACTAAGTTTTTAATGTTTCCTCTACTATTTTTCCCCTAGTTTTCCCTGCTTTACTGTTTCACTAAGTTTTTAATGTTTCCTCTACTATTTTTCCCCTAGTTTTCCCTGCTTTACTGTTTCACTAAGTTTTGTAATGTTTCCTCTACTATTTTTCCCCTAGTTTTCCCTGCTTTACTGTTTCACTAAGTTTTGTAATGTTTCCTCTACTATTTTTCCCCTAGTTTTCCCTGCTTTACTGTTTCACTAAGTTTTGTAATGTTTCCTCTACTATTTTTCCCCTAGTTTTCCCTGCTTTACTGTTTCACTAAGTTTTGTAATGTTTCCTCTACTATTTTTCCCCTAGTTTTCCCTGCTTTACTGTTTCACTAAGTTTTGTAATGTTTCCTCTACTATTTTTCCCCTAGTTTTCCCTGCTTTACTGTTTCACTAAGTTTTGTAATGTTTCCTCTACTATTTTTCCCCTAGTTTTCCCTGCTTTACTGTTTCACTAAGTTTTGTAATGTTTCCTCTACTATTTTTCCCCTAGTTTTCCCTGCTTTACTGTTTCACTAAGTTTTGTAATGTTTCCTCTACTATTTTTCCCCTAGTTTTCCCTGCTTTACTGTTTCACTAAGTTTTGTAATGTTTCCTCTACTATTTTTCCCCTAGTTTTCCCTGCTTTACTGTTTCACTAAGTTTTGTAATGTTTCCTCTACTATTTTTCCCCTAGTTTTCCCTGCTTTACTGTTTCACTAAGTTTTGTAATGTTTCCTCTACTATTTTTCCCCTAGTTTTCCCTGCTTTACTGTTTCACTAAGTTTTGTAATGTTTCCTCTACTATTTTTCCCCTAGTTTTCCCTGCTTTACTGTTTCACTAAGTTTTGTAATGTTTCCTCTACTATTTTTCCCCTAGTTTTCCCTGCTTTACTGTTTCACTAAGTTTTGTAATGTTTCCTCTACTATTTTTCCCCTAGTTTTCCCTGCTTTACTGTTTCACTAAGTTTTGTAATGTTTCCTCTACTATTTTTCCCCTAGTTTTCCCTGCTTTACTGTTTCACTAAGTTTTGTAATGTTTCCTCTACTATTTTTCCCCTAGTTTTCCCTGCTTTACTGTTTCACTAAGTTTTGTAATGTTTCCTCTACTATTTTTCCCCTAGTTTTCCCTGCTTTACTGTTTCACTAAGTTTTGTAATGTTTCCTCTACTATTTTTCCCCTAGTTTTCCCTGCTTTACTGTTTCACTAAGTTTTGTAATGTTTCCTCTACTATTTTTCCCCTAGTTTTCCCTGCTTTACTGTTTCACTAAGTTTTGTAATGTTTCCTCTACTATTTTTCCCCTAGTTTTCCCTGCTTTACTGTTTCACTAAGTTTTTAATGTTTCCTCTACTATTTTTCCCCTAGTTTTCCCTGCTTTACTGTTTCACTAAGTTTTGTAATGTTTCCTCTACTATTTTTCCCCTAGTTTTCCCTGCTTTACTGTTTCACTAAGTTTTGTAATGTTTCCTCTACTATTTTTCCCCTAGTTTTCCCTGCTTTACTGTTTCACTAAGTTTTGTAATGTTTCCTCTACTATTTTTCCCCTAGTTTTCCCTGCTTTACTGTTTCACTAAGTTTTGTAATGTTTCCTCTACTATTTTTCCCCTAGTTTTCCCTGCTTTACTGTTTCACTAAGTTTTGTAATGTTTCCTCTACTATTTTTCCCCTAGTTTTCCCTGCTTTACTGTTTCACTAAGTTTTTATGTTTCCTCTACTATTTTTCCCCTAGTTTTCCCTGCTTTACTGTTTCACTAAGTTTTAATGTTTCCTCTACTATTTTTCCCCTAGTTTTCCCTGCTTTACTGTTTCACTAAGTTTTTATGTTTCCTCTACTATTTTTCCCCTAGTTTTCCCTGCTTTACTGTTTCACTAAGTTTTTTAATGTTTCCTCTACTATTTTTCCCCTAGTTTTCC